>SNQJ01S0031498.1:99421-109973 GCA_010110895.2 Picea sitchensis | reverse complement strand
TTAGATTGGATCATACAATTAGCCATTTCTTTTAATGTGCGGTTCTTTCTCTCAACAACACCATTTTGTTGTGGTGTATATGGAACAATGTGTTGCATTTGGATTCCCTGTGTAGTGCAGTAGCTTGTAAAATTATTGTTCACGTATTTGCCTCCATTATCTATTCTTAACCTTTGAATTTGATGTCCATATTGCTTTTCTACAAGGGCCTTATAGGCCCAAAACTTGTCAAAGACTTCAATCGTGTCCCAAGCTTCTTTGGGGTCATCAATATCTTGAAGGTTGTACCTTGAATCAGGAGAGATGGAAATTCTGATTAGTCCACGTGCTTCGTCATTCCTATTATCTCACTTGTCTTTCTTATCAGCACCAGTGGGTGCTTTTTCCTTTCCCAAGGTAATCTGGTACAAGCCTTTACTTCTTAATAAATCTTCCATATGAGATTTCCATTGGAAGTAGTTGTTGCTGGTAAGCAAGACAATACTTGTAGAATCCATATTAAATATGCAGATAATGTGTATTTAAAAACTAAAACTGATGATCTGGATGGAAAGAGCTCGCAAAGTTATGAGGTTTTAAAAAAAACGGCACTGAAAACGGACTTCCGATGTTAGAGTTATGCCCTTTTTTAAAAATGCACATTCAGTAACCAAATGACCACATGATTGTGTAAGTTGGTTTATGAAGTGACCCACTTTTATAAAGAGAAGTGGGGATCACTTTTACAATGAAGTTACTTTATAATAGAAAATTTGCATGCAAAATAAATAACTCTAAAATAAAATATCAAAGCTACTTATAGTGATTCACTTTTATACTTGAAGTGAAATACAATTTACAATTTTAGCATGAACTTTTTCAAAAAAGGTAACACAAGAGAGACTTGAACTAAAGACCTCTTACTTAATAAGGCAAATTTTAACCAAATGATCTAGAAAAACACATTGTAATGTTAAGAAGGAGGATTGGGGTTGTTGCTGTTGTTGAAGACGGCCTTGGAGAGCGTGCTAAAAAAAAACTCTTTTCACACAAGAAAAAAATTTCGCTTCTCGATGACAACAAGGGTTAGATCTCGGTTAGCTTACCTGGAAGATGCACCTTTTCCTATCTGTTTCTGATTTTTCGAGATCACATAGGGCACAGGGAAAAGAGAATATGTAGATCTAAAAGAGTAGCAACCCAGAAATAAATAAAACAAAACTAAAATAAAACCAAAATACTACTCTGCAAAAATTTAAAAAAAATGCGTATTCAAGCTTTATACCTCTGGATCTAACTGCAATGGCTGTATCTTGGGAAAACGGAAACCTTTTCGAGTGAAAAAAAAAGTGTTCATGACTAAAATGAGCACTCCAGACGCAATGGAATAGTCCTCTCAGCCCATAAATGTACATAAATGATAGAAAGTGGAGATGAAACAACTCGTCTTCACAATCTCGATCTTCAACAGGAGCGGGTCTTCAAACAGGCACTAATACCATGTTCGTAAACAAAGGTATTCCAACAGCGGACAAACACCTTTAGTAACCACTCACATAACCAGATCAAATATCAACACACCAATGTTTTCACGTGGTAAAACCCCTACGGGGAAACATCCACGGCCCCAGCCAACACGACCACTTGGAGCAGTTTATTAATGCAAAGAAAAAGATTACAGAGAGATTTTACAAGAGAGTTTCTCACAATAGATCATCGTAAAATGACCTTCCATGCTCTTTAAACAGAGATCATGGACCAATCGGGTGTTAATCCACGGATCAATGGCCATTAAGATCGAGGAGAGTATGAACCGTTAGATCACTCTATGTCGGGAACATATCGTGACCGTCAGATTTCCTAACTACAAATGCATACTAATGCATACTAAAGAAACACACTAGAAAACACACTTTTACCTAATGACACAATAGACCAAGTAGATCTTAATAACTCCTAAGTGTCTAAATATCCTAACACAAGTGTTGTGTTTGCACATTGAAAAAAGACCAAAGTGTCCTAATTCATTTTGGCATTGATAGAATTGATAGAGTTGTAGAATGTTGTGTGAACTTGGGAATGCAAGCAATTGACTAGTCAACCAAATATGAAATAGAGTAGACTTGCTTTCCATTGGTTGACATTCAACTGGCCCATATTTTGTTTGTTGGATTTTTGAACTGAGAATTGTGGCTAGTTAAAAAACAACATGTGAAGATGCATGATCTCAACTTATTTTTAATTGCAAAGACCTCATTTAAATTTATCCCACATTCCTTTAAAGGAAAATCAGAATCCCCCCCATCCACCTCTCTCTAGGAATCAAGAGAAAATTATTTTATAAAGGTAAAGGCTTGGGGAAAGGCATTCCATCTCATGTGGGACATGCAAGTATATCTATAGGGGATATGGACGTTCGCTAGCAGCAGAGCAAGGCTTGTGACACCGGGGTGACTCCATCAAGGATATGGATGCTCGCTAGTAGTGAAGCAACACCAGAGAAATGGAAAATTAGCTTATATTTATGACATTCATAATGCATAATTTCCTTGCAGTACCTCACTTTCCTCCCAAAGATGACCCATCTTAAAATGATGTTGTTGCAATTAACTGGCTCTGGGCATGGCCATAAAATATTTCCTAGCATATTCAAAATTTTCTCATCACATTATACACTTGAAATCAATGGGACTTGCTCACTCTCCCTCTGGGATATGCATAATAGTTTTGTTGTTCCTCAAGCCCTGCCATCTAAATGTTTAATGTAGATATTCATGTTTTTTCCTAGTGTGTTGCCAATTGTTTTACCAACACCAAAAACTTCCCTTTTTCTTGTTTTCTTTCTTATACAACCAATTTTCCTAAGAAATAGGGGCCCTCCTTTTACTGTTTCAAGACCCTTTTATCATGACAAATAATCTAAGTTGTCTTTCTGGTCCTTGATTGAGCCTTTTCCAAGCATTTTAATTAAGTTTTTCAAACTTCCTAGTCTCACTGACATAGGCAGCGACAACAAAGGAAAATATTCCCTTGCCGATACAACAAGTGTCAGCGAGTTCAAGTTTTCTTCACTGACACACAAGTTGGGGAAACACTTATAAAGTTTTGGAAAAGTTCCGTTGTGTATCAACGCCCAATAAAATTATGAACATCGATACTCTAGTAACCATCCTCTCTATGTCACCGACATATAAGAAGGGCCAACACTTAAATGTTTTTTTCCACTTTCTAAATTATATTGACATCAATCATTTAATGAGTGTTGATACATTGACGACCATCGCCTTATTATCTTCGATCGTATCGACATCCAACAATATTTGAATGACAGTACACTTATACCTATGAGTTTGCTCGTGTCCCTTCTTGTATTGATGGTCAAACATTACTTGATCACTAATACAACCAAGAATAATCACCTCGTCACCATCGATACGACCAACACCAACCATTCCATTTTCGTTGATACATGTAAATCAACTTCACACCCAAAAGGTATTTCGTACCCATTCCATCGCTTTTGGTGCCAAAGGCATGATAAAGGATATGAATCCCAAGCTGACCCAAACACTTCACACCATTGTCCACTAGAACATCTGGAGCACACAAATTCTAGTGAGAACCTTCCCTCATCATCCACGTGTCACCACTACACTTACAGGTAAGTGCACTTGATAATACCTTCCCCCTCGCACATGTCAGTTCCTTCCTAATCTAGGGTTTCGTTCTAATTACATATTTTTACATGTATGTGGGCAAGGAATCCATGACTCCAACGACTCTCTTTCTAATTCTTTTCCTTTTTCAATCTAATGAACATATGATGCATCTCTCTAACACTAGATTTCTTGAGACTAATGATAAATATATCTTCTTTTTCATATTTGACCATGTCTCCTCACAAACACTTGCAAATCTCTAAGACGCCCCTATTGAAGAGGCCTCTGCAAGCAATAGTGCACATGAGGAAGATGTTGATACCCAAGACCTGTATATGATGACACTAAAGGTGTTATCAACAAAGAGACTTTGATCAAGTGGGGTGAAGTGTACCAAATGTTTAATAACAAAAAATTCCCCTAGATGGCAGAAGATGACCATGATCTCCAGACATTCAAAAATACCAGGAAATCCAAGATATACAAGGTGGCAACACACGCATCGATGTTTCCCCATGAAAAATCTATATCATGGATTGTAATACATGATGATATGGAAACTAGATATATTGTAAATTCCAAAGACCACCCAGTAGCCTCCTTTGAAGCTTCAACAATAGCTTCCTGTTACCACTTGGAGACAGGGAGAAATCAATGGACGAGAATCTCATAAACAAGGTCCCACACAAGCCAAAAGAGATACTAAAGGCTTGGTACAAATTCGACAAAAAATTCAAATTGAGGTGATCAAGCAAGTACCCCACGAACCTGCTTAAAATGCCATATCAATATGTAGTGGCCATGTTGTGAAAATTATATAGGGATCCTGATTCTCAAAGGTTCAGGATAATCCAGAAGCCCCTTATTTACTATGTTGCAGATGTCAGGTCAACCTTCAATTGGGCCAAAATTTTATCATAATATTTGGAAGAATATCTCATAGTAGATAAGAACACCATTCTTGGGGGATTCCCAAGCTTCCACATGTCCTCATATCTCCTGGACATGGTTTGCATATGCCACACATTTCCATAGATGGGTGAGCCTGGAAACCCAGTGATCTCTTGATCCATATTTACTGCAAGGTATTGTGGGAGCACAAGTATCAAACTAATCATAAACAAACCTTCGACCACTCCTTGGATCCTCTATTCCAACTTATATTTGACTCACTTGAACCATGCATGACAGATAAAGCACAAGTGATGGTCAAGATAATAGGGGACTGGTACCTCCTAGAGTATGGAATGTACCTCAAGATATACAGAGCCACTAAGGCCTCACACTTTCGCCCAAAGTTCATTCCGAACAAGCCGGTGCTACAATAAATCACCTACCAGATCACTGTGCATGGAATTAGCGTAATGCTATACAAATATAAGAAGGCTATCTAGCCTTCGAGTCATATTCATTCGAAGACGTCTAGGAGGCATAGGACGAAGTAAACATATGGACATCTTTACACTTTGGAGAGGAAAGATTCAAGAGGAATGATCCTCTGGATGTGGTCAAAGAGCACTGCATCAACCACATGTACATGTGGGAATACAAAATTGACGTTTTGGAAGAAGAGGAAATCCAATGTCATGTGAGGACATACCATGATGTCATATTCAAAATAAGGGGAAATCCACTAGGAAAGATAGTAGATAAACAATGAGTTCAGGAATCCCAAAAGAAGGTCAAAGAAGAAGCAAAAGTAGAAACATTAGAAGTGGAAATAATGACAACAACTTCTGAGATGAAAACAACAACAACATAAGAAGAGAAGAAAAGGAAAGTAGCATAATTTGTCGAATAAGAGGAAAACAAGAATATGAAAGAAGAGGAAGATTAACAAAAGAAATAGAAAGAGGCCGAAGAAGTGATAATAGCCAAGATAGTTTCAAAACAATAAAAGAAAAAGGATAAAGTAAGACATAAATAGGAGCAATAAACCAAGTAGAAACAAAGAGAAGGAGAAACAACAACTGAAGTGAAAGTAATAGCATAATCCAAAGCATAATTTGTAGCAACAACAGAAGCCGAGGCAACAATGGAGACAACAAAAAAATAAAAGACAGTTGAAAAGGAAATAGCAAAGGCATCAACAAAAGAACAAATAAGGAAAGAAGAAGAAGCAATAAACAATGACACATCCCCCATGGACATGGACATTCTGAGGTCATCAAATGAAGTCCCACTCATAGGTGGACACTTTCCGTTAGGTGAAATTGGACTAGGATTGTTCACACCCTCCAAGGTTCACAAGGTTTCCAATATGAACACTTTAAAGTTTGATAAAGCTTCCAGCAGGATGGTGCGACAACTAACCAGGAATCACCCAGTGACTAGGAATGCTCCATTATCAGTGGTTACCGAGACCACTATGATGGAGAATGATAGAAAGGGTCCACTTTCAATAGCTTTAGTTGGCATCGCCTTCACATTGGCATCAGAGTAGAACCTTAAGGACTTGGTGCACGAGAAACAAGAAAAGGATGACAAGATTAGGGAGCTAGAGGAAGAAGTCAGGTGCAAGAAAAGAGACAAGGAAAGCATTAAATAGTTGAATTTGACTATGTACCGAGAATGTCATAACAAATCTTTATGAAATGGTGACATATATGTATGTAGATTTGCAAGTTTTCCAAGAGATAGCAACACAAATTATGACATAACATAGTAGAGAACAAGACAAGAAGATGGAGTTCACTTCCATTAGAGAAGGCTTCAATGAGATGAAACAATGGATTGCTGAAAATCCGTATGCCCCATCACAAGTACCCTACATATCATAATGGGAGAGAAAGGTTTATTATGCTTCTCTCGATAATTTCTAATGAGCCAGGGAGATGTTGGAAAATGACTTAAAGAATTCACCGTAGATATGCACATATATTCAAAGGGTGGCACACATCTTAGCACACAAAGGACACCTATCTATTGATCCACATTCTTTGATAAACGTTGGTACATAAACACCCATCCTTAGTCTTTTTCCTTGTTTTTATTTGTTTCTCAAATTTTCCTTAGTTGTTTCCTCCTTTCAAATGTGGATTGCAGATCACACTACTATCAAATTCCTAGGTCCATAAACCCGGAAGCCCTTGTATCTATACTTAGTCATTTTTAAGTCATACGGGAGAGCTATATGTTCCTGTCCCACAACTCCCTATGTCATGTGTCCCACAGTCGCATAACACTCATAACGACTCATCTATCTTAGTGTCCCTCAAAATAAGCCTATCACCTTTTTCATACTTTGCCATTTTATTAGAATGCATATGCAAGACACCCATCGATCCCACTTACCTTTTTCCCATGCTTGTGTCTCGCAACCCGCAGTCCCACATTTTATAGAACGACTCTCTTACTTTCACAACCCACAATATGATATTTTCCCATACTTAGCCTATTTTCTCATTGTGGATGTGAGATTCTTTTCCTTTCACATTTTTCATCTCCTCATGTCTTGTGTCCCACATCCCGCAATCCCTCCTTCACCATAATGCGCTCTCCAATCTTGTTTTTTCACTTCCATACTTAAACCATTTTTTATCTTCCACAACATCACATCACCATTTCTTGATTGCATTTATTCCCCCCCGCCACATAAGACACCATTTTTGTGAACATAAAGTCGTTATTAAAGTGGTGAAGATTTCGTAAAGCCTTGTAATAAATTCAAAATCTCATTGTGCAGAACGACAAATTTGAAATGAGAGCTACGATGATTAATCATCAAAGTAATACGTGGTAAATTAAATAAATAACTAATATTCCAAGCTGTAAAATGTTATATTGACAATAGCACCAACTATTGGTAAGAATATAAAGCAATGTAAATAATGTCGAGTAGGAGAAAAGAGTTGTATTGTGGAGATATGCTAAATACACTCGGACATGAAGACCAAGAGTTCTAGTGGTCATGAGATTACAAGTAATACAAGGCCCTCCCTCCTGCTGAAAAGAAGACAAACTAGGTTTGGACCTCAGGAATATCCCTTGCTGGTTGTGTTCCTTAGGTGACAAATTTCAAAGAGTTAGTTCAATGGTGCAGAGATAAATTTGATTCAGAAAGGATAATAATTCAACTCCAAGGACGACAACTTGTTTCCCTAGCTCCTTTAGTGTTTACAATAATGTTACAAATCCCAAAACCCACCATGCAGTTCAAGGGTGAAGAAGCCAAAAAATTCCTCAAAGACCACAAAGGAGGAGAAACACTCCTCGAGAAATATTTGGTTGACCCTAGAACTAACAACGATGCTTCTAATATTAAGGCAAGCTCCTTAAAGTATCCCTACAAGGATTTTTGCTGGTTGTTTTCTCACATGATTGGCTTGTAATCCATGGCCTCTGTGCAAAGAAATATCATTTATATCATCCATTTCGTTGTGCATAAATATGCCCTCATTGATTGGGGTCACATTATTTCCATTGAAATCTCATTTCAACTAGGTGGTCTAAAGAAGACCCAAATTTTTTACATGACATCTTATCTAATTTTCACCATAGCTTACTGCCATGTTTTCCAACACTTGCTAAGGGGAAGAAGTGTCAAATTTAAGGTGGAACTAGTCTTCACCTGGTATCCATCCTTATGGAGGCACAAGGCTCAATATCATTTCTACCTAGTCCACAACAATTTTATCTCATAATTAAAAAAATTAATCGTCGACACTAACATGTCAAGATCATCACTTGATACTTCCACCTTTCTCTCACAGAAATGAGTTATTGAAACTACAAAGGATTTCAACATTATAAGGTTATTTGGTTTCAAGGAGAAACCCTTTCTCCTCCCTTTCCGAGTATCATGCAAGAACTTTGTTATAGAGGTATGCAAACAATACAAAGACTGGGCTCATTTCTTTAATGAAAAAAGAAAAAGGCAATTCATCTCATTGCACTGGAAAGTCAAAGAAGTTGATGTAAAGCGCATCTCCCATTTGGATGAACTTGCAAGTCAATTTGACCAACCAAATTGAATGAAGTTGAATGCAATGAGGGTTTTTACCCTAATTATTTATTTAATTCACATATGTCCAAAGTGGGATATTCCTCTTATTTTACTAAAATTGAACAGTTTAAAGAAGGAGGAGGGGATGATTTGAACCTTCCCTAGATCTTAGTAAATGAAGATCTTAATGATATGGAAGAATTAGCCAACACTAATGAGTGTTATTGACACCAAGGCAAAGAAGTAACAAATAAAACCCCAATTCTTTGAATGTGTCTCAAAGAAGTACCTTAACAAGAACAAAACCAAGAAGCAGTGGTCTAGAAACAAGGAAATTAAATGTCACAAACTCAAATGATGGCAGTGAAAAGGACCCAACAAAGAAAACCCTAAAAAATCCTATGTTGTACATACCTCTACTAAAAGAAAGACAGAGACCCAAAAAACAAGACTAGAAATACCCGAAATTCAAGAAAGTCCCAGGGCAATGGATGTAGATGAGATTATCGAAGAACCCAACTAGTTTGAGCAATAACTGTTGGAAATCCAAGAAATTTATGAAGATCTGGTCACTCAAGGACCAAAAATATTTGAAGAGGAGTCTGTAACACTTGACCACACAACCTACAATAGAAATTCAAAAAAATTGTTAATTGAAAAAGTAAATAGGAAAAACAAGAAAACGTTTGAGAAATGGAAATCGGAAATTAATTTCCATGGATTTGCACCTTCAAAGATTGTACAGTTTCATGAAGCAACCTGAGAAGAATTGAAGGAATCTATCTGTAACATAGAAAAGGAAAAAATAAAGGAATTAGAGGCAACTCTAATTTCAAGACCATTGTTTGTTGATCCATTAAACACAATTCAACCAACACCTACCTTAGAGGATATTCCAGAAAGCAACAGTAAGTGGAAAAATTCATCTAGTTTGTTGCTAGCAGTAATAAAGTACGTTGGATATGGGATACAAAAAATAAAATATTTAATCTAAGAAACCTGGGAGCTTGCACAGAGCTCCACCAACTTTTCAATGAGGATTACACATTTCAAAGTGTATCTCCAAAAATATATGGAAAATAATGAAGATTTTTACAAAGATGTTGTGGGAACATTTTAGGCTAAAGTTTCAAGTTTAAGTGATATCCACAAAAGAGAACAAAACATTCTTTCTAATATCTGGATGAAACAAATTAATGCTTGTCGGTTGAAAAGAATAATTTTTTTAAGAGAAATGATAAATGAGCTAGATGTTGTGAAGAGTAAAATAGGTGAACTTTTCTTTAAACTTGTTTATGTCACAAAGGAGCTCGATGACCAAAATTTATTAATGGACACAATACTTTTATATAAAGAACAATTACTGGAACAACTTGATGTATTAAAAGTTGCATGGGTGAGTGAGTTCACTGAGTCAATAGAATTCTTCGAGGAAGAAATTGAAAGGTGGCTAGTCAGATATATCAATAGAAATGATGAGGTAGATGACACATTGCACCAATTGGGTATGGACCTAAGAGAGATCGAGAATTATTTGTTTCAAATAAATACCAAACATGAGATCACGGTGCCCCCCATGAGGGAATACATAAAAGAGTGGCTAAGAAAATCCCTAATCAAGATCACTGAAACAAATCAGCAAGAAGTGGTTACAATAGTTATACCACCTCCAACACAACAATCATCTACAAAAGAGGAACCAACCAACAAGTAAAAGGTTAAGAAGAATTTCCATCACAGTGTGTCAAGTAGTAGCCCTATTCTCGTCCTTGTTATCTTCCTTCTACTTTCATTTGTCATATTTCCTTCTGTTAACTATATTTCTTGTAAGGGGGGTTAGAATGCGAAAGTATGGGTTAAAAACCCACTTGTCCTAAGTTCGGATGTAAATGTGCCCGTGGTAAACAGTGGACAAATCTGGACGGCGTGCATCCGCGCACCCAAATCGACGGTGCATACGGGATTCCGG
>SNQJ01S0031498.1:78952-99371 GCA_010110895.2 Picea sitchensis | reverse complement strand
GGCGCATCTCTTCAACGGTCCAGATCAGCGCGCCCGGATCAACGACGATAAGAGAAATTCCGGACCCCCCTGCCTTTCCACCTTTAAGCGGAGGGGGGGGGGTCCGGAATCGGGGGCACAAATTTTCGACGACCGAGATCTTAGCGCCCAGATCAACGACGCTCGCGTGACCCCATCATTCCCAGCTGCTCTGTGTTTAGCCAGCGTGGACCCTTCTCCCGTCATGTCATCTTCCAGAACCACCTTTCTCCTGCTTCTGTGTGTCATCCATCCACCTCCCCTATTTGGTCCGCGTGGTCCTCCTCCCTTCTCATCATCCACTCGTTGCTTGCCATGTGCCCGATCCTTTCCACCTCAGCCTCTCGCCAAAGAGCAAGTCCATTATCTCTTGTCTTCCCCCCTTTTCCACCTATTGTCTTCCGCCAGGTGCCCTCCTCTGTCGCCCTCCTCGCACCTCGCCACTTCGTTTACGCCCTCATGATCCGACGCCACCACTCCTGTCATGCGCCCCATCCTTCGCGCTGGCCTCCACGCTCATTCGTCAAGCCAGTCAGTTATTCCAGGTGGCAGCGCAGGAGGCCCTCCATGTCCCAAATATGCCAAGTCGGCCGAGCCATCCTCAATCCCGATGAAGCAGTTATTGAAGCGGTTGGTGGTGGTTAGACATCGCCTCCACCATAATAGGAAAGCACGGAAATGAATTAAAGGCACGTCGATTCGCCGTTGGAACTGTCAAAGAGTTAGATTGCGTCTGACATAAGTTGCATGATCTCTCAGAGGTTGACTGTCAGAAAGCCATGCAGACGCAAAGCCTTCAATGCAGTGTCTTGATTTCGCTGCGGTTGTTGTTCTGAGTATATGAAGGCGTTTTCTCCATTTTTGTAGCTATCGATGGTAGAGCTAAGCTCCCGACTGTAAAGTTTTAATGACCATTCTGGTTTCTTGGTCATGTATCTGTGTTTGAGACTTCTTGATTTATGACAAACAGTTTTCCTTTTCCATCTATGTTTCATCTCTTTCTGGAGAGTTCATGATCGAATGCTTCGTATGAATTAACACAATTATGTTATGGTAAATGATTTATTGTTGCATTGTTGTTTTCTCTGGTTTCCCGCATTTGGAAGTAAGAATATCTTGTCTTCAGATGCCTGCTCTCATAGTCTGTTAGAAGCCTTATGCCTATAGCAGGCCCTTGCACCCTTCTTATGAAGTCTTCCATCTACTCACCCTTGTTGCAACTCACTGTTTGAAGTTTATCAAGACCTCACTCGTTCATGCATGCCTGGCCTAGTTTCTGAATTGAGACGACTGTTCCGAGTTTACTTCCATTTGATCACCCCCTTTAAACAAATCGTGACATTAAACTGATGGGTGTCAGGCTCTGCTCCTGCAAGCAATCCAAGAGTGACTTCTGACGCTAACACCTTCTATTTTCGAGTAATATGTGAAACCCAAGGCTAATCCTTGACTCCTTTTCTTGTTTCTTCCATGTATTTTCATTTCATGGTCCGTGGGAGCCCCATCCCAATACTCTTTGAAGGAAAAACACAATATTTTATTTGTATTCGTAGACATTATTTATTTATTTATTTAAAGACATATATTATTTTTGAGGTTCCTAGAGAACTAATTTGGGACATAACAATATTGTAATCTCAAGACTTCAATTTAAGAATGATATTTAAAATGTGTGTCTATCATAATCTTATTTGTGCTTAATGAAATGATCATTTAAAGTTATTTGCCATATGTGGTCCATACTTTCTTTTTCTTTTCCTTGAATATTGTATTCTACTTTGATGAATGTTGTGATGGACATGTCGTCTTATTTTACTGCACACTCTTTTGGTTTATGATCCTGTAACATATTTTAAATATTTACTTTATATAAGATACCTAGTCCTTTCTCAGGTATTCTATGCATGTGAATATTTATTTCAAGATTAGCCTGTTCCTTCTCAGGCATTATTTATATTCTTGCATGTTATTTAAAAATAGAGGAGTAACACCTCTTTAAAAATGTAGGGGGAATACATCCTCACGAGCTTGATTTAAACACCATAAAAAAGTCTTTTAGATCAACACTACCCCAGATCAAATAACTCGGGAAGATGAAAACCAATGAGTAGAGTTTTGAAGAGTTTGAGCTAAATATGAAGTAGAGATAAATAGATGTCAAGGTTGTGACCAGGGTGACAATGGACCTGGTGGATGATGATCTCATGAAGCTATCCAAAAAAAAAAACATGATCCAAGCCATCATTGTGAATTTGACAAGAGACATGAAGACCCTCCTGCAAAATTCAATATCTCACAAGGCTACCCTCGAGTTGCTACTATTCCACAGAGTTTCCTCCATTTCAGGACAACATGAAGTCTAGGAATCTTACCTACAGGACAAAGACAAATGAAGGAGAGATAACGACCAAATCAAAATTATTCACAACCACCTTCTATTTTGTCTTTTTGTCACCTATACACAATTTTGTACTTATTAGAACACCTGTCAAAGTATTTGAAAGGGGAAGATGAAAATATATGTAACTACTTATTGCAGAATTCAAGAAACCCCTATAGGAGGTTATTCAAAACATTATAAGTAAAGGAAGAGACCCATTTTGAGGGGGCTCTTTAACCATTGCAATTTCTATGAACTATTTTCTGAAATAATATTGAGAATCCCTCAAGGCCAATTTTGTTGGAGAGAAATGTTGTTTGTTGATAGTGAGTTTTCTTTGAACTACTTCAAGTAATCTATTAAGTTGTTTGTAAATACTATAAGAATTTTGTTTCACTTATAGAACTTTCTTACGGGAACAAAAATTTTCTGCAATGTTCTCTTTTCTCTCTTATTAATTTTTCTAAGATGATGAGCAATTTCTGTATATGTTTTTTTTCTTAGACTAATCTGGTTGTGCCTTTACATGCATGTGTTATTAACCATGTTTCTCTATAACAACTATCTGGAAGGAGTTATCACATGGATTGATGACATTCCAAATTGCTTATTATTACTTTAGTTGCTACTAGTTAATATAGAGTATATTATATTTTATTTCTGCAAGTAGATTCATTTACATTCACAATCTTCCTTGCATTCAAATCCATTCATTTATCCCCCCAACTCAGTAATGGTAGTCCGACTATAATTTGAATGGGTTACCTAATGCAAATGGTCCCTAGTCTAATGGGGACCTCATACCAGGGAATACCCCTATTTTTTGAAGGGAATTTTTCCTGCATCAATAGGTTCTTATGGTTATTACAATCTAACATCCCTTTTGTCTAGGATGATAAGACCCAACATGTACCCCATCGAACCCATTACACCCTGTTATCATCATCACAACATTTTGAAAATGGGTCATTGACGTTATGGAGTGTAACCCACCTTCTTCAGGCAATCATAAATACATCATTGTGTCCATTGACTACTTCACTAAATGGTATAAATCCATTCCAACATTAAAAAATACAACGACTATTGCAGCTCGATTCCTTTTTAACTACATGATTGCTTGATTTGGTCTCCCAAAGAAACTGGTCTTTGACCATGGCCAACATGTCAAAGACCAAATCTAGGATGATCTAGCATCCATGTTGGGTTTTTTGCACCAATTTTCTTCCTCATACAATCTGCAGGGGAATGACCAATTCGAGGTCATCGACATAACTCTTAAAACCATGCGCCAACAGATAGTTGATAAACAAAAAACCAATTAGCACCATATGATCTTCCCAACCTTATGAGACTATAGGAATTCTATGAAAACTTCCATTGGATTCACACCCTTTCACCTCGTCCATGGAAACAAAGTAGTTTTTCCAATTGAATTCCAAATCCCCTCTGTTCATTTGGTCATTGAACTTCTCCTTGACACTAATCCCTTAGAGAAAAGACTAGTAATGTTCGAGTGCACCAATAAAGATGGTCATGTCAGATTGAAAATCATTGAAGCAACTAAAAAGCACATGAAATCTCAGTATGACTGAAAGGCCCACCCTCATGTTTTTCATGAAGGTGATCTAGTCCTAGTGTATGACCAAACCCATGACATCTTGGGTTGGGGAAAATTTGAAAATTTATGGAAGGGACATATATATTGTGAAACAATTTTTGGGTATGGGGGCATACCTTATCAAGGGCCCTAAAGGAGAGATTATCCCTAACCCTTGAAATGTAATCTGCCTCAAGAAATTATACCCTTGATAGTTTCTCTAAAGTGCATGTGCATAATGTACATAGATTAGATAATATTTTTTCATCCCTTTTGTAAAGCCCACATCTCATCAATTGTCTGCTTACGTATTTCATATGGACCCTTCATCTTGTTGCTACATTGGTTATGCAAAAGGTGTGAGTCATCATTCGAGGAATCTAGCCTTGACAACTTGGTCCCTTTTTACCCCTGCACGTACACTCATCCACTCCAATGGTTTTTGTGTTGGATCTTCCACCAACAACCGACTTGAATATGATTATGTGATTGGTATGTTAGTTGATTCCCTTGACCATTGCATCTATCACCTTCATGTTTGTCTAGATTACCAACTCCTCATCATGCAATTGAATGACATTTATCATGTGTATAACCCCAACCTCTTTGAAAAATATCTATGAGTTAAAATTTTGGTGCATTCATTTGAATCAATTTCATTTAACCGTGTCCCCAAAATTCAAAATGGCTTTGTAGATACCATTGCAAATAATATTTTAGATTATCATTTAGCACATACATATATAAGAAGATAACATTTTGCATTTATTTCTAATCCAATCTGCATAAACATTTGTACATAACTCATTGGAAATAAAAAAACTTCATAAATAATACATCTATAAATATATCCCTCATAACAAAAAAAATAAAACACCATATAATTTTGCACACGTTTGAGTCCAGTACTCTACATACATTTGACATGCCCATAGCATGCTAAATACATCAAAACTTGGGGCAATCTAAGCCAACCATGCTACTCATCCTCATCATAAGGAGGATCTCATGCTAGTGGTACCATGTCCTCTATCAAAGTATCCATGGCCACCTTGCTAGCTATCCCTGCCCTACGCAGAAGTGGGTGCCATTTGAATGGTGCCCCCATACAAGATGCAACATATATATCATCGATTATGTGCCATCTCTACTCATGTACTCTAGTAAAAAACTTGTCAAACGTATTTCATATATCCTCCAATAATCCCTTTAACTCTTCTACCTTAGTAGACCCCAATGGTATTGGATTTGTAGAATCATCTCTCCCCCTATGAGTTGCTTGTCCCACTGACCTCACCAATGCAATATTTATAGGTAGCATACAAAATATCATCAGTACCACAACAATTCTAATATATGAAATTAATATATATAAATAACTTGATATTACTTTACTTACCATCGTCTCCTCAAGCTTGACCAACTGGAAACAATGGCTCAAGATCCACCTAAAAGTTCATTTATGCATATAGATATTCCTTAATAGTTACTGGGAGCTAGTCCCAATGGGTAAATAAATATGCTCGGAAGACATTCCCAAGCCCACCAACTCCCCCTCATCTCAGCAGTTGTCCCCAATGCCGCATCCAACGCCCCTGTGGGCCCCCATCATGAATGCAAACATGATGACATAGTGTAGGTATCCTCTCAAAGAAAAAGGCACAAAGAACTATCTTCAATGCATAATTACCTCATGAGGCTCATCTATAGGAGGTCAATTTGTGCTTTAGTGTTGTCAACAACATCTAGGCCCACCCAAAGTAGGTCCCTACTGATACTCTCTCAATAAAAAACATCTTCCCTCTAGATACTTTGTGAAGAGAATGGTTTCCCAGTATATGGATCAACGTCATCATTGTGGCCCATGTCTCCAACCACTCCAAATCCATCAAATGGATAGTTTATTCCCAGACCCTCACACCAAAACATAATATGTATCAAGGAACTCCTCTAATCACCTCCCACTAAGAAATATGGGTTGAG
This sequence comes from Picea sitchensis, assembly GCA_010110895.2. Taxonomy (NCBI): domain Eukaryota; kingdom Viridiplantae; phylum Streptophyta; class Pinopsida; order Pinales; family Pinaceae; genus Picea; species Picea sitchensis. The sequence goes on along the minus strand of SNQJ01S0031498.1, from coordinate 93,390 downwards.
TCTCTGGAACTATATCAATGGGAGGAAGCCTTGTGATGAAGTAAATATCCTACAACATGATATCAATATACTATCCCTACAATATGAAGGCCTCTTTCTCTTAATCTCAGTATTGTATTATTTGTGACAGGATACCCTCTCCTACTCTCATCGGTGGGTTCTCAAAATATTTGAGTAACCCATAACGAGCAAATTCTCCCCTCACAGCCTAGTTCCCCTAAACCTGTGCTCGAATGTCCTCAAACTCCCTCTCTCTCCACAATATTTTGAATTCATCCATACATACAAAAAAACACATTGTTTCAAGTCCCGTGATCATAATCATCATCATCTAAGTCCCTACCACATTTCTCAATCAACAAGGGGCCTCCCTAGAAAATTTGGGCCAAAAAGGTTAGTTTTGGCTCATGCAAAAAACACCCCCATTCATGCATTGGTCAACATTGATACTTGGGATAGTATCACATCACATATATTTCCCCTAGTATATGCATTGGCCCTAAAATAATTTCCAGGGAGTCCCACAGGACAACTTGGGACCTAATCTAAAAAAGTAATGCATAGAAATTGACAAGTAGGGTTAGGCCACCAACTTGAAAGTCACTAACCCATTTTTAGACAATCAATTTATCCGCAATGAGATCAACAATATTCAGGGTCTTCTCCTCCTCTCCAAGCTCAGCCTCCACCAAGTGCTACAATGAATTGGAAATTGGAGCGAAAGCACATGTTATAGAAAAAGCCCCTTTTTATTTTTATTTTTTCTCATATAGGATCATATGAACTGTAATTGACACATAGTCTATGCCATTGGAATCGTGTTTCTTATATACTCAAAAGGGTATTCTCATAATTTCAATATTTAACACTTCACTTGGAAGCCATTTTTTCCAAGAGGGATTAAAGCTTGTCCTGTTCACATTGAATTTCCACCCATTAGTCTACATTACTTAAGCACCACATCGCTTTTGTATTTGTTTACTTATGAGTATGAGTTCACCATGAATAACCTATATTATCCATGGGTATAGGTCTCCTCTAAGCCTTTATTTCCTTGACATTTAGCATAATGTAACTCTTTTATGTTTATTTCATTTTCTTTTCATTCCTCATAAATTACCTGTAGGAACCCCCTCACTTGGGTAAATGAACCATCCCTTCCATCTTTTTCATTTCATATACTCGATGATAGAACCTTATTCATATGGGTTCCCTATAATAGTGACCCCTGTTTCCTTTTGGTGCCCATGTTGTTTAATCCCCTAAGGGACTGGGAGTCTAAGTCTACATACTTGAGTTGATCCACACACTTTCTTCTCATTATGTTGACAACCATACCATCTAGACTCTCGCATTTATATTGGTATTTGTTAGATTATCACACATCATCAACCCTCTGTTTCATCCATACAATGATAATTCTTCATTTTTTACCACCATTCACCCACCCCGAGGAGATTTCCATTAATGTCCCTAGCATTGATTACCTCCATTTTCATTTTTCACATTTGCAATAATGCCATTTGGTTGTTTTTAGGGACATTTATCTAATCATTACCCCTACATATCCCCATTTGGATTCCCCCATGGGATTCTAATTGGATAGTGTGTCTCTTGACACATTGGTTTGATCTATTGTATTCTCCTTTTGGGTACAACATATCTTACCTTTTCCTCATGGCACCCCCTTTGGAAATACCAAGAGGACCTTGCGCTTTTACCATACTTGATTTATATTTTGGAAACATACCTAAGTTTCCCTTATTAAAAGAATCTAAGACGAGTCACCTTTATGTCCCATGGAATCTGTTCAGTTCCACATTATGTCTTATTACAATTTATCAGCACCTATGTGAGTCATACCCATCACTTGTTTCCCAACTTTGACCTCCAGTGGTCCCCACATCTTAAATGATATGTCCTTGAAAATCCTTGTGCCTATTAATCGACCATTCCCCACAATGATTTCAATTGTTTCCAAGTCAGTATTGCATTTGTGATTTGAACAAGGGAATCCTTGAGTCCACTTCTCATTTCCTTCTGGTCCATCCTTGGTGTCAGTCGCAGTCAATTGCACCTTAATTTCTACCTTGTGTTCGTTTCAAGGACTCGTCATTTCCTTGATTCCAGTGTGTCTTCCCCTATCAAATTCAACACATGTATTCTAGGGGTCTGTCTTAGAGGATTGTGTACATTGGACTCATCTTCACCATTGGTGGGTACCTCATACCAAACAAGGAGAGACCTCGGTTCTCTTTGACCTGGTTGTTTCTCATGTGCTTGAATTGAACTCATTATTGCATGATTGAGAATCATACACCTGATGGTTCAATGATCCGGTTGATTGTACCAATTTCCTGTACATGTGGGATATGCATCAAACCTCAGGAGGGGGTTTCCCTTCAAGTGGTCCCCCACATGTTCTGGAAGAAACATTTGATTCCAAAGATATATCTCCATTTTTTGTACTTTGGAAGACAAGCCTAAGGAACCCCTTTCATTCTTGGGAATTAGTGGACTTCCCCCTATCAAAATCAAAACCTTCATTCTAGGGGTTAGTCCTATGTACCCTGGTTCCCATCCATCTCATTGATGGTTACCTTGGACTAGGTTGTGAGATTCCTCATTGTTCTCATAATTGGTAGGATATCATGTGCTTGAATTCAACTCATCCTCACATTGTTGAGATTCATACATATATCCATGTTCCAACCTTAGAAGAAGTTCCTTAGATTTCATTGACTCGATTTTTTCATTCTTATATTCCTCAATTTGAGCTTTCCTTCAATTATGTCATTTCATATCTTCAAAGACCATTTCCTATTCACTTCACGGAAATGAGAAGGTTGACTTGTGATGAGACCCCCTTTCTCTTGGATATGCCACCAAGAGACACTACCCTGGTTTGGTGACCAGATAGATGGTAGTGTCATACCGCTACATGCCCATGGACCTAATAGGCTGACTCATGATGAGACCTCCCATCCACCAACTATACCTTGAGTTTTATTTTATATTATGGGTCCCCTTTTCTTACTGAGAATACTTTTATTTCTTTCTCGGGAATCCCTAGGCGAAGCATCTCAAAGGTTTTATTTTGGATTTTAACTCTTGCTAGCTGCTTTTACCCTCTAGGACTTTAGCCCCTTCTTCCCATAAGGAAAGGTACAACCCTTCCCAATGTGGAAAACCCAATGCCCGAACCAAGGTAGGGGAAGATGAGAGGGATAATGCTAAAAAATGGTAAGTATGGAAGGAATGGACAATGACCTTTCATAGACCCACCTAGTGGAAACTCATCCTAAATGGAACCAACTTACTAGGGAATTATGTCACCCCCCTAGGAATAAACAAGTTAAAGAGCATAATTTACAAGAAAAAATTATGAAATAAAGGAGATTTCAGTGCAACATATTCAAATGCTTCGAAAATTAGAGTGACACATACCAGGATACCCAGACTCATTACCTCATGGAGAAATACCCACTGCTACTTCATGACCATGCTGGTGGGATGGATGTTGCTACTGCTGATAGATGAGATGTACTGAGGAAAATATGGATCCTCCAGGGCCAAGCTCATGTCATCTGGCTCTCGACACTCCATGTCTAGGACCTATGGGCGTAGAGACACAATCTCCTAAGTTATCCCTAGGATAGGGGATAACATCTGGCTTCAACTCGGGGACATGTGCTCACCACAGAGCACATGAGAACCTCGACATATTTGGCAGGAACTGTATCTACTATATCTCAACAAAATGAGTTAGTAATCTTTAGGGTGGTGATATCACCCCTCGCTCATATGTGATACAATGGAAGAAAAGTAAGCAAGCATATATATACAAATGAAAATGAAACTACAACTATACTACACTAGAATGATATGCAAATGGTATATACAATGAATGCAAATGCCTACCTAACTTACATGTACTTACATGTCATGTCAAGTCTTTTCCCCATGATGGGGTTTAAGGAGGTGTCCACTAACCGATAATGGATGTATTCTTCCGTCCGACATGGATATATAGTAGCCATCATTTAATGACTTCATTCTGACTCTAAAAGGTCCAAGCCAAAACCGCACATTCCCCTTAACATTAGTAGGCTCTCCCTTTTTTGTATCCCACATCCAGACCATATCTCCCTCTTGATAACACTTTTCTTTGAACTTGGATGTTTCTTGTATAACTCTAGTATATTGTTTTGAGCGAGGACGGTGGGATTCAACTGTGAGGACTTCCTATTGTGTTGGTATGATCGGTATATCACCATCCCTTTTCTTTAATATCTTGAAAGTTCCAACTTCTTTGTCCTTGTATTTGTCTAGGAGTTGTTGATATTCTTCCTTCTTTGGCCATTGTATTTTATCAAAATATTCCATCTGAAGCGAAAGGAAAATCCTCTGGAGAAAATACATGAAGGTTTTCCTTGATTGGCTCATGTGTTTCACTAGTTTCAACATCATTGTCAATTTCTTGCACATGTACATTGGCCATTGGCACATTTGGGAGGCGTTCTATTGTCCCATCGTTCATAGGAACATTGATGTAAGTTAGATCCATTTCTAAGGTACCTCCCAACATTGAAGAAAAATTCTTGGACAAAATCATTCCCCATACATCAGGGACATCCACGACCACAATATCCATGTGGATCACTCTCTCAGAATATTTACCAAGGCGTACTTCAACATTTTCGACTACCCCATGAGTGGGTATGACCCTAGATTCAAAACCACACACATTCCTATAAATCCGTGTGGCCTTTAGACCTAGTGTCTCCATGCCTTTCAAATACATCATGTTATCACCTACTCTTGAATCAAGCATACAATCATTAAGACATTTGTTATTAACTAATAATGTCATGAAGAAAGGTGGATGTCCATCATACTGAAACCTAAAATGGTCTACTTGTAACATGATAGGAGGGTCCATTGGCTCATATGATACTTTGAAAAAATTATGGAACCTTTCTTTACATATGGAACCTTGATGACTTCCCTTAGTGGACTGGTCACGTGCATTTTTTCCAATGCACCCTCAAAGTCAAAATTCAAATCGACCTTGTCGGTTTTGGGAGGATTTTTAGGAAGAAGTATGTTCATAGGTGGAGGTCTTGGTTGTGAAGTTACAGGTGCAGTAGAGAGAGGTTGGTTCATTCATTTTTTCCTAGTATACACTTGGGATTCTTGTTTCTTTAACTTTTCTATCGACTCTTGATCAAGATTATTTATCACCTCCATCCTAGCCTTCCTGGATACTTCCTTTATGCCTTCTTGATGTTCTTTAAGTGTGACATCAAGGCCATATTGAGGCCCCTCAATGGTATGATTAATATTATTCACTTAGTCATGTTCACCATTATTCAAGGGACATTCATGTTCCCAATGTGAGTCTCTACACTGTAAGCACCAAGGGTTTTCATCTACCATGTTTGCAGGGGATAAAGTATTAGGAACTTCTTGATCATTTTTCGATCTGAAAACTTGAGTTCCTTTCTGGAATTGTCCTCTGTAAGGAGCCCTAGGAGATTGTTGTTGAGATCTTTCCAAGTTGACAATCCTATTCATCATTGTTGGCCCTTGGTTATGGAAGTACGTGAAGATCAAGGACGAAAAGGGAGAATGCGAACTTCGCAGAAGACACAGTGACTATTACTGGGTCGAAATGAGAAAAAGAGAAGAAAAGACAGAGAGAAGTAAGCCACTGGACAAGGAGATCGAGGATGGAAAATAAGCAAGAAAGATAGATCGTGGACAACTCAACAAGCAGAAAAAGCCACTGTTGGATGCTTTGGAGCACCGCGCAAGAAGGAAGGAAAGACAGGCTGGCAAAGCCATGAAAACACAGGTCAAGTTGATCTAGGGTTTAGACACCTAGGGTTTTGGTATCTAGGGTTTTGGACACCTAGGTTTCGGCCTAAGGATGTCGATGAGCTATTGTAATGTATAAATAAAGGTCATGAGGACCTAGTTTGGGTTGGTACGATATTGTTGGGTATAGTTGTATTGATGTTAAGCATGATTATTGTTATGTGAGAAAGAAGTGCTGAGTACGAGAGCCTTCTGGTATTGTAAGATCTCCAACTGGGTGCGAAGATCAACCCTGCGGCTGGGTGCATAGGGAGGGGAGAGAAAGCGAGGAGAAGAAAAAAGATATTCTAGCTAAGAGCGTAGACACAAACTGTATGCTTCATCTTAATATATTATAAAGAACAGTTCTGTGGACGTAGCCCTAGAGAGAGGGTGAACCACATATATTTTGTGTTGTGTGTGATTGTTATTCTGTCTCTGTCATTGATATAGTGTGATTGCATTATTGTTTTAGATGTGATAAGTATATGTGAAGAGTAGATCCAAGCTGATAAGTGATATATGAATGCTGTGCTGTTCTTGTATTAATCCCACTTGAGATTCCCTTTGGTTGTAGACATCTCTATCCTGCAACCCCCTCATAACTGCTTCGGGTGAGACTGCATCTTCTTTGCAGATGTTTCTGAAAGGGCCAGTATTTAGGGCTTGTTTGTGTGCTCTTGGATCTGAACCCTGGGTCTGCCCCTGTGCCAAAAAATGGTTCTGTTGCTTCTGTAAGGATCCCTAGGAGATTGTTGTTGAGCTCTTTCCAAGTTGACAATCCTATTTATCATTAATTCTTAGGTTTTTACCATGCCATCTACAGTCAACTGTAGCTTTTCCAAGCTAGCACCAATATCTGAGGTAGGTTCAACATTATGGACTATCTTAGGTTTAACATCTATTTTGATTCTTGGGGCAGAGAAGGGTTCAACTATGGATGATGATAGATTTTCTTCAATCCTTGTAGCCACCTCTTGGGCCTCTTGGATTGTTTTAGGGGCTTTATCTCTGAGGATAAATCCCATCTGTACTATAAAGGATTTGGTGTAAAGAAAGAGAAGGAATTTGTTTGAAGTATGATGGCTCACTAGGATCTTTTGCACTAAGCTCTCAAATTTATCATGAAATTCCCTAATTGTTTAATTCTCTTGTTTTGTGATGTTACTTATCCTTATTAACAACATGTTGGGGTATTCCTTGAAGCTCCATCATTTGAGGAATACTTCCTCCAAATTATCCATGGTTTTAATACTAGCATCAGGGAGACCATTGTACCACCGTCTAACATCATCATGGAGGGTAGTAGAGAACAATTTCATAGCTAAATTTTCAACATCACCACTGATGGGATGAAGCTGAAAGAAGGCCCAAAAGTTTCTCATATGATCCTCAACACTGACTACATCATTACCAGTGAATTTAGGTAACCATTTCTCATACCTAGGGGGAATTTGCCTAGGGTATCCTAGTATGTTTGTCATGTCTAATGGTTTGAAAATATTGTATGACCATTGTTTCTAGTTATTAGCTTGGTTTGGATTAATAGTCTGAGTCCCTACGCTAAACATTGTTTTTAAAGGAAGATTGCCTCCAAACAATTATTTCACTATAGGAGAGTTTCACGAAGGTTTTCTTCTAAAGGACTTGGGAGGATTGGTATACCTCCCTGAGCTTTGTGGAGTCGCCAAATAATTTTCTTGAAACTATCAAACAGATGAGGGGATCACCCTCAGTGGAGTCGCCAGGTAAGCTTTGTAATATAAAGGCTTTTGGAGAAAAGTCTTACCGAAAGAGTGTCATCTCGAGGAATATTGACTCAGTGTTCCCCGACAACGGTGCCAAAATGTTATCGCACAATTTGTACTTTCCTAAAATCTCAAGGCAAGTGGGTACATAATTGGCATAACTGGGAATAACTTATCACTGTCACTTTAATAGGATATCCATTTATATTTAGGATTATTTCAAGACTACCCCAGGGAGACGTCTCTGGTGAACTGGGGGGTTTGAGAAGGCTAAGGAAAGTAATCACAAGGAAACCCTTCCTCTCTCATAGATCACTCAAATCAAAGGGTTCTTTATGTCTTATAGAGATGAATCAAATAAATAATATTGTGTACCTGCCCATAACAAGACAACAAGGCAAAAAAGGGCACTTTCCAAATACCAAAATGATGTTAGTGCTTCATAAAACAATGAACCTTCAAAAAGTAAGCTAGATGATATGAATTTGCAGCAATGCAACAGTCTATAGCAACAATTAATATTTTATAACAACCATAAGAATTATGCCTTGAAAGTGCTTGAAAACAACAAGAAGAAATAGCTTTAACCTAGCTAAATGATAAAAACTTGTCACAAGCAAGTTTGGAAATGTCTAGCTAGAAAAATAGATCACTTTTGAAGAGAATTTTCTGCAGTTAGATGGCTGTAGAAATATTTTGCAACAACAAAAAATTCTAATGGTCAAAAGTGCAAGAAAACACCATACAAAGTTAGCACTTACCTAGCAGATTGACTAGCAATTATCACAATTGAGTTTTAAATGAGTTAAGTGCAAGTTATGTAGGGAAATGTATCCAAAAAATGTATATTTGTATGGCTGTAGAAATGTTTTGCAACATCAACAAGTTAGCTAAGGAGTTAGTCTAGTTTAGGGTTAGCAAATGTTAGTAAAAGCTTCAAGGATAAAAGTTTGAGTGTTTGTTTGATCAATCAACACTTGCAAGTGGTAGACTAGTGCCTTTCTAGGGTAATGGAGTCAATAATGGAAGAAACAAATATTAGAGGAAAAATAACAATGATAATGTTATGTCAAAGGGATGGAGAGGATGAGAAAGGTGTTGGTATCCCAAGGCCTCAAACATTCAACTCCTAGAGATAATTTCTAGAAAGTAACAAAGGTTAGGCCCTATCGATTTCTCTTTTCCTTGAACAAATTGTAATAAAATATGAAATTGAAAAGGAAGTAGGGTTACTAGAGTGATACAATGGTAGGGCTCTAGTATCTACTTCAAGATGGGTGCCTTTCAAGAAATTTTAGCACATGGAAGACTATAGAGAAAAATATAGTAACATATGTCTTTCTCCTACGGTTTCTTGCAAGCAATTTCATAATCTTAGACATGAAACAAGTAAATTAACCATAAACATTCATTCACAATAAATACATGTATATTTTCCACTTACTTCACCAAGAATAATCAAGCACAAACCCTAGTTGAAGATCCTCCACATGAAAATTTGCCAAAATACACCAAGAAATGCCTCCTCCAAGAAGTGTGCACCACTAGATTTCAAACAATAACCCTTAAAGAGGGATGAATTTCAGACCACCACTTGTGTGATGAGTGAATCATGATAAAATATGAGAATTAAATCTCTTATTTGTACAATATCAATGACCTTTAATTATTCTTTAGGTCATAATAGTCCGACATGGCCAAATTACATCAAAAATCCAGTTTTTACATAAATTCAATAATTAAAACCCTAATTTCACTTTTAGAGATGACGTCATGCCCTTATAGGGTTACGCTAGACCCCTAGGCTGGAACACTAGGCCTCAATTGCAAAATGATTGGCCTCTAGAGGCCTTAAATGCTGCCACATGTGCCCAATAACACCAAACCATCCTCATAAATTCCAAACCCTAACTGGATGACGTCGAGGGTCAACATGATGATGCTAGGGGCCCTCAAGGGCGAATATCATGGTGGAAGGGAAACCCCCCCTAGGTCTAGGCCTACCAAAGTGTCTCGGGGAAAACGCTCTTCTTTCTTCTTGGTGCCATCCTTTGGTGTCTCTCTGCCCTGGTTGGGGTCACAACATCCATCTGCTGGGATTTCATCCCTATGGAGGTCCAAGCTAATCATCTCCCCATATGTACCTGCCCACTGAGCATGGTCCTGCAACAACAACAAGTATGCCCTCCATGGGATCATAAGTCATAGGGATCATAGCAATGCCAATCACATCTAATAATCAAATTACCCAGACATGTGCATCAAACACCCTTTTACCGAGACAAATGCTCAAAGATGTTATGCAGTTTAACGAGTCAGGTATGGAGAGGGTATTAGGATGTCCTATTGGGATAATTCTCCTCAAGTTTGGGGTGTTTCCCAGGTGAATACCAATCTAGGTCATGTAAGTGTGTGAAATGGTGTAGGGGAAATGTTTGGTTAGAGGGTGCAATGATAACATGGAAATGTAGGTATTTCCTATGGGTGCCTTTGTAGAGGGCGAGCTACACCTTGTCATGGATGCCATTGTTTCATAGCCCATTCAATGCCTTTTATTCTTTGTCTTATTTCCTTTTCTTTTCAAAGGAAAATATGGGGGACACTGTCTTGGCATGGTGACCAGTGGTGACAACGTTACCCATAAGCACTTCACAAAAATGAGAAGGCTGTCTCGTGATGAGACCCCCTTTCTCTTGGCTATGCCACCAAGAGCCACTACCCTGGTTTGGTGACCAAATAGATGGTAGTGTAATACCGCTACATGCCCATGGACCTAATAGGTTGGGTCATGATGAGACCTCCCATCCACCAACTAGACCGTGAGTTTTATTTTATCTTACAAGTCTCCTTTTCTTACTAAGAAGCCTTTTATTTCTTTCTCGGGAATCCCTTGGCGAAGCATGATCTCAATGGTTTTATTTTGGATTTTAACTCTTGCCAACTACTTTTACCCTCTAGGCCTTTATCCCCTTCTTTCCACAAGGAAAGGTACAACCCTTCCTAGTGTGGCAAACCCAATGCCTGAACCAAGGTAGGGGAAGATGAGAGGGATAACGATGAAAAATGGTAATTATGGAAGGAATGGATGATGACCTTTCATAGACCCACCTAGTGGAAACTCATCCTAAAGGGAACCAACTTACTAGGGAATTTTTGACCCCGCCCAGGTATGAACAAGGTAAAGAGCATAATTTCCAAGCAAACATTATGAAATAAAGGAGAGTTAAGTGCAACATATTCAAATTCTTCTAAAATCAGAGTGACACATACCATGGTACCCAGAATCATTACCTCATGGAGCAAGACCCATTGCTACTTCAGGACTAGGCTGGTGGGATGGATGTTGTTGCTGCTGATAGATGAGCTGTACTGAGGAAAATTTGGACCCTCTAGGGCCAAGCTCAGGTCGTTTGGCTCTTGGCACTCCATGTCTAAGACCCGTGGGCCTCGAGACATAATCTCGTTAGTTATTCCTAGGATAGGGGATAACAGGTACCATAGAAAAAAACCCACTTTTACATTATAACCCATCATTATAACTTAAATGAACCATTTTCCTGAAGTTATTTTCACTTTATAAAGTAAAAAAGAAACCCTTTTATGAATTTTTCCTCTTGGAATTATTTTAAAAAGAAAAATAAAAGGAAAGAAAATCCAAAATTTTCTTATAAAACCAAGAGGTTTCCTCCTATTTCTCATTATTCGAATTTTGTGGATACATGTTGTTGGATTTGCACCAGAGCTCAAGAACCCTAGTTTCTTGAGAGCACTTCCCTCAACATCCATTGCTACACACAACCATAAGGAAGAGCCAAAAAGCACACATCCAACAACAACATAGAGCCCTCTTAGGGAGGAGGTGAAGAAGTCCACTTCTCTCCAAGGGTTTCTCCATAGGTGCATATAACGACCTTGTGCCATTGATGTAATCAAATTTGTTCGTTCTTTTAGGTTTTTTTGTTTTGGTTCTTTCTTTGCTTTTGCAACTATTTATCTCTCTATTGAATAGTAAGGGTTTTAGAGTGAACACTATACTTTGGATCTAGGGTTTCTAATTTTTCTTCCATTGCTTTTCTATTATTTAGTATAGCCTCTAGATTAGTGGATTTTTCTAACGCTTGTTGCACAATTCACACAACAATAGTCTATATACATATGCATGTAACCAAATTACTAAGGGACTACTCCCTATCCAACCTATAGACATCCCCAATAAAGTAGATTCCCTATAGTTGGGGTATTACTCATCATGAGGAAAAATAAACAACTTACGTAAGGTCCATATTACGTGGGTTCACAGTGGTACACAACATATTCTCGTTGTGGCCTAGTTTAAAACTTAAGGACTCATAAATATAAGTTCTTAAGATGTCCAAGCCTAATGGAGGGTAATGTAGGGCACTTGAGGACTCTTGATATGATTTCTTAAATGTTCAAACTAGCATAGATCATTATTGTTTCTTAAATTATTGGCTTTTGCGAGACACTTAAAGGGATCATGACATGATTTCTTAGCCTTTTAAACTTGGGATAGGACACTACAATGAAATTGCATGGTAGTCAAGTGTTCTCTTATCCCTTTTGTGCATTTAGCCAATGTTTGCACCCAGACTCACAACTAACAATAATTGAAACATAAACAATGTAAATCTCAAAGATTTATCCTTTTCTTAGTTATCTGAATTACATAATGTGAAATGTTTGTATTAGATATTATTGTTTACATTGTGCAATAAAATCGACTAACAAATCATGGAATAGATCAAACTCATACAACGTGTCATATCCTTCACATGATCTATCCCATCATGTGAGTTGTACATGTGAATATTAACTAACTTCCTCCGCATTGCTCAAAGTTTCCCAATATTATATTTGTAACGTCCCCAAGCTTAACCGAGGAACATTACTACACAAAATACACATGAAAATCAAGATCTCTGCTAATTCATTTGTTGTAGCTTACCAACTACGATTTATTCACATTCTTAACCAGATTTTGATACCCACAATGATATGCAACTACAACAATTCTAAATGAGCATGAATGCAACTAATAAACTCATTCACAACAATAATTAAACCATTCACATACACAAAGTTAAGCACAACAATTAAACTCATGAAATAACTCAGAAATAGATAGACACTTATATTTTAAAACACTTGTGCAACCAACTGTTTGGGAAGGACTTTCCACCCAATCATAGACTTGTTGTTCCATATATCAACAAAAAATCACCCCCAATATGGGGCTAGGAATCCACAAAATAAGGGTGCCTCTCATAGTCTACTCATAGCTCAATATCCAACAACCCTCTGGTATTCTCCTACAATTTCTTGAATTTCCTCCAACTCTCTTCCTCTTGACCTGCCCAAACCAAGGAATGTACCGCTTCACTTCTCTCATTCCATCAGGCATCCCATTCATTTATCGGGGTCTCTCTAGCACAGGTAACTAGGAATATCTCTGCTAGCACTACTACATATGGGCAGATTATTCCACGTTTCCATTATTTTCATTTTTTTTTTAAATTGGGCGGGATTTTTGTCGCTATTTCCATGAAATCTCGTCGCTATAGCGACGATTATTGCCTACCTCAAAAAACATCTGCTAACACACATGGCTTGCAATGACTAGTTGAGTTTTTGCTAGTCAACTCAGGCATTTTCGTCGCTATATCGACGATAATCGATCTATATATACCTGACTTTAAGAGACTCTATGACACATTTGATATAGTTGCGACACTGTTCATGGCTTTTGTTTGAGTTGTTTATTTTTTCCATCACCCACAGGTTGAACAAATCCAATTATCGATCTACATAGCTCGGATTTTGAACTTGCAAGGTTAGTATGTTTTTTATTTATTTATGTACTCATTTAACTTGTAAATTTTTGTTCAAATGAAATTTCATGTAGCTTGTTTTTTCCTTGATAATATATTATATGTGCAATACCATATTTCAAAATATTTATGTCATTGCTTTTTGGATCTAGTTAGTTTATTGTATGAAAATTCATGTGAAATGTCAAGAAAAATATTCTCTGAAGAAGTATTTTAAGAAGAGGGAAAATTACTCCATCAATAAGTCAATTCAAACATTAAAAATGGATGTCATTATCAATTTAGATTAATTTGAGCCTACAATTCCTTATGTAAATTTAATCCTTGTTACAAAACCACCAACTGATAACAACTTTATCGGTTGGACTAATGTTTGAAATAGAAAGTGGAAAACAAATCCTCTTAGGTCTAATCCTATCCCTTAACGACCTTGTTAGCTCTCTAACTTTTGTGTTTCTATGATGTTGTGCCTATATATATATTAATGTCATATTTTTAGTCTAGTATTAGGTTAGGTTAGTCATATAACATTGTATTCTTATGTGATGTTTTTTCTCTCAATTTTTTTATAATCACACACAATTCTAGATGTAGTGATTAACTCTAGTTTGTAGTTGATGTAACTTTTTTATACACTATTAATAAGGAGTAGCTAAAATACAAAAATTTCATGATGAAATCTATGATAATATGATGAAATCTACTAGTCAGACAATGAAAAATGAGAACATGGCAAAGTGTCTTAGAAAACAAAATCATGACCACTGTAAGTAGCATAAAATTGTGACCATTGTATGTAGCTGCAAATCAACACGTCATAATTTAAACCAACCAAACCAAATTGTGGATGACAAGTGGATGGAATTCTTTTTTTAGTGGTGAATTTCAAAGATTGACATTTTCTCTACAAAACAACTTAGAGGCTAGTGTATGGTGTCGAGTGATTCAAGTTTGAGAAATTTTGACCACTTTCGTTAAATGG
>SNQJ01S0031498.1:23403-60593 GCA_010110895.2 Picea sitchensis | reverse complement strand
TTTTAAATTGTACTTGATACTGATTCACCCTCCTCTCAGTATCAACACATGGTCTAACTGTTCTACGAAATGTTTTTTTTGGCTGGAATCCGACGACATAAATCTTCACGAAATCAATATTTTTTGTTGTTTAAAGTAAATTTATGAATACATAAATGCATAAACTTAATGATTCTCTCATTGATTCTGCAGTGATAGTTAAATACACAAAACTTGCTAATAATATTGAGATTGCCTATTTAATGTTGGAAAATGAGATAGCAGATGCCCTCATATAGGACCGTGTTTCAAAATCATAACTGAGATTTCCTTATCCACACAAAAGGATGCGACAATATATTTCTTAGAAAGTAGGGGAAAACTATCAATTTTTTTTTTTAAACCTACAGAAGGCGTGGCAATAACGACGATAAGATTGTCGCAAGTATGGCATCTACGTCGCAAGCTATTGATAGGTGTTTTTACTCTACCACGCTTGTTCATCGCTACTTGCCACACTTTAACCGTCGCAAGTATGGCATCTACGTCGTAAGCCAATGGTGGGGTTTTTACTCTGACACACTTTTTTCGTCGCTATTTCCATGATTTTTTGTCTCTATTGCCACGATTGTTTTGTCATAAAAAAGTATGCCTCTTTTAAAGATGGTGACACGTGGCGGTCTGATTTCATCGTTGTTTCCACGAAAAACGAATGCGTGGATATAGAGATGAAAAAAGTACCACGAAAAAACTGTTTTCCTTTGTGGAAAGTGCGACAGATATGTTTGGAAATAACAACAAAAAACCGTGGCAAATTTGGTCATATGTAGTAGTGTAGGAACTCAAGGGAACTCACTGCTAGGAAACCCACCGACAAAAACAACAACAACCACTTGTTGTTACAATATAACTTACTCAGGAGTTCACTCTTCAGGCTTGAAAACCAGGATCTTCAGTCTTCAGCTCCAAAATGCTCCAAAAACACTCCAATATGCTCCATAATTCACCCAACCTTGTTTTTCTAGATCCAATGCTCTTCTCCCTTGTTATTTACTTGTTGTTCATGTAAAACTGAATGTGAAAAATTTCCTGTTACTACCCATACAAATTTCCTCTCTTTTCTTAAGATAGTTGATTGCTCACTCTACCTAATGTTGATTGTACTTCATTCCCATGCTTCCAATAACTATGGGATGTGAGTTCTACACCCACCCTCTTACACGGGTTTAATGATTGGGATCTCATACACTCAAATAGAAAATAGAAGGTTGTCCCTGAAATGATAATAAAATTCAGAAATATGGGTTTGAATTAATACCCATAATTATTTCCCCCCCTGGAACCCTCTTAGACAGTCCCTAGAAATTCCCCCTTTTCTTATGGATTAACCAACTCCCATCTATGCCCATATTCCCAATAGCTACTCTCACATTGTATTTATTAAAATTTAGAAAATACATTTCACATATTACATCACTTGGACATAGCCAAACATTATATCTACATTATGCATTAATTAAACTGGGGATTATAGTGGGGAAGTTACATTCCCCCTCCCCTATATTTTTGCATCGTCCTCGATGCACTGCACCATGTTGAAATACATATACAAATTCCCATCACAATATTCATAAAATAAAACAAAATTATGCAATTTTCACCCTCCAACAACAATCCCAACCATGATCTCTCATTCTTCTCACCGCATTGACCCAAGGAATGCACCCCCTTCACCACCTTCAGTCAATTAGGTTGTACTATTCTTTTATCAGGGCTATCAATGCAAGTGACCAAGAAATTTTGAGATGTGGTTCCAGAAACTAGCTACCCCAAAAATGGAGTCTTTCTCTATCTTTACCTTATGGAACTCTATACACCGAGCTATGTAGTTAGAAACTTCTTTCTTCATTCCTGACCAAAAGTATTGGCTCCTTATAGGTGCAATGAATTTCTAATATTTTGGGTGCCTAACATATGGCACATTATGCATTTCTCTAAGCACGATATTTTTGAACTCCATTGAATTTGGCACATATACCTTGCCTTTATACAAGAGGATTCCATCCTCTTTTAATTCATAATTTCTAAATTTCTGTTGTAAATTACCTTGCTATAAGTTTTCCTTTATTTGTAAATAAATCTGATCTAAATTTACTGCTTCAATAATTTTGTCTTTTAAATCTATCTTGTACACGCTGATGGCTGAAACATGCACTTCATGAGCTCTTCTGCTGAGTGCATCAACCACCTAATTTTCTTTTCCTTTGATATGTTTAATTTCAAAGTCATACTCACTAAGAAATTCCAGCCATCAAGTTTTCCTGGCATTTGATGTTGGCTATACAAATAAATGTTTCATACCACAATGGTTTGTTCTTAGCTCGAATATCCTTCCCATGAGGTAATGTCTCCACATTTTTAATGCATGAACAATGATTGCTAACTCTAGATCCTGTGTAGCATAATTTCTCTCATGCTCTTTTAATTTCTGGGACTTGTAGCATACCACATGATCTTTTTGATTGAGGACTTCACTGAGCCCTTCCTTGCATGCATCTGTGCACACTACAAATTCTTCATCTAGATCCACAATCTTTAATATGGGCACACTTGTCAAAATATCTTTCAACTGCTAAAAACTTTCTTCACACTTGGAAGTCCATTCAAATTTCACTCCCTCCTTTTGCAAAGAAGTGATTGGACTTGCAATCTTTGAAAACCCCTTTATGAGTCTTCAATAATAACCCGCAAGGCCCATAAATGATCTGACCTATGTCAGATTTCTTGACGCTGACAATCCTCTAATGGCCTCTATTTTCTTGGGATCAACTACTATCCCATTTGCTGAAATAATATGCCCCAAGTAGTGAATCTAATTCTTTTGATAACAGATGAACTTACTTAACTTGGCATACAATTTATGCTCCCTTAAAAACTTTAGCACCATTCTTAAATGCTTCCCATGCTCCTCCTTAGACTTATGTTAGATACAAATATCATCTAAGAAAACAATTACAAAATTGTCCAAGTACTCCCTGAACACTCCATTCATTAGAAACATAAAAACAACTGGGGCATTCGATAGTCCAAAAGGTGCTACCATGAATTTATAATTCCCATACCTTGTTTTGAATGTTTCCTTGCTGACATCTTCTTCCTTTATCCTCACTTGATGATAGCCTAATCTCAATTCAATCTTGGAAAATCTTATTTCCCCTTTTAGCTGGTCAAATAAATCATCAATCATTGGAAAATGATATATATTTTTTCTTTATAGTGACCTTATTCAGATGTCTAAGATCAGTACACAACCTTAAGGTTCCATTTTTCTTCTTTAGAAAAATAACTGGGGCTCTCCAAGGTGACACACTTGGGCGTGTATACCCCTTCAAATTTTCTTCAAGCTGCATCTGCAACTCTTTCAATTCTGGTGTGCCCATTCTATAAGGCGTCTTGGACACTGGGGAAACTCCTAGCACCAAATCAATAGAGAAAACAATGTTTCTCTTTGGTGGAAAACTTATAATCTCCTCAAAAACATCTTCAAAATCTCTCAAGACTGGATGGTCCTAAAGACTTGCAACTTTATCTCTAGCTGCCTCTTCCATGTGGGTTGCAAAAAATTTGATATGCCTTCCTAAAACTCTTTTTCAGCTGCATGGCTGAAATTTCTCTAACAACTACAACTCTTGGAATGCCTTGAATCTTTCATTATTTCCCTTTCTCATCAAGACAAGTTATTGTCGTGCTGTAACAATCTAGGACAACATGGTGTTTTTCCAACCAATCCATGCCAATTAGATATTCATATGAACCCAAAGGTATAATTTTCACATCTACCTTTGTGTTAAACCCATTCATGTTTATTGGACAATATTTAACCAACTCGTTGATTTTTCTCTTACCCCATGTGACTAATTGAATTAACCAATATTTATTATGCTTACTCCTTTGCAAGTGAAATATTTCAACAATGTTAGAGTTTATGTAACTATGACTAGCTCCAAAATCAATTAACATTGCTATGGGTTGGTTATCAATCTTACCTTCCACTTCAATCATGGGCCTGATTGATACTCTGCTTGCTTGTTGTCCAAGGTTTCATAAATACTTGGCATGATTCCTCCCATGTCATCCACTGTTTCATCCTCTTGAATGTTTTGGAAAATCCTCATTCTCTCACCTTTGTGAGGGTAGTCCCTATATAAGTGATTTCCCTCACATCCCCAACATTGTATAGGTTTTTTCCTTGGCCTTTTCCCAAAAGAATCTATTGTCTTATGCTCATTTTTGTTGGTTGTGGAGCCTGCTTATCTTCCTGATTCATAGGTATTTGTTTTTCAATGGTGTTTATACCCCATGAATACTTTACACCCTGGAAGAATGCACATCCCTCCACGTGGGGGAGTGCAGGGGGGGCTGGCCCCTTTTGCGGGGTCCAGGGGAAAGCAGGCCCTTGGTGGGGGTTCGAGGGTGAAGCCTTGGAAGGAAAAATTGCCTTGTAAATGTATATTGTAATTTCATAGTAAATAAGAACCGTTCATTATAAGGTCACATATATGACAATATAAGTTATGTTAGGAATTTTTTCCCTAGAAGGCAACCTTCTTTTATGAGGGAAATGTATTATGGCTATATATCATTATGAATATTGTATTATGAGTAAGGATATTGTGAGAGAAAGAAGAGGAAGTTACATTTGGTGTGTTGTAGGTTGTATTCCTTCATTTGTTGGATAATAAAAAGGAAGGAACTGGCAATTTCTCCGATGGACGTAGCCCACACTGGGTGAACCACGCATATCTGTGTCTCTATTGTATTGTGTATCTTCTGTGTTTTATTTTTGCATTTGTTATTTTATTTTATTTCTCCGCGATCCTGTTTTTCTAACAACTAGTATCATAGAGAAAGGTGACTCGTAGGAAAAGATGGTTGTTGGTTCGAGTGGGAGAAATGGCAGAAGATGGAAAGTTTAGGGTCGAGAAATTTAACGGCCAAAACTACCAGTTATGGAAGATGCAAATAGAAAATTATTTATATCAGAAGGATATATTCCTACCATTTGGTGGAATAACAAAGAAGCCGACGACCATGAAGGATGAAGAATGGGAGGTTCTTGACAAAAAGACACTAGGAACGATACAGTTGAGCCTGACAACGTTGATGGCTTTCAATATTTCAAAAGAAAAGACAACGAAGGAGTTGATGGACGCATTGGATAAACTGTATGAAAAAATATCGGTGTCCAATAAGGTATTTATAATGAAGATATTATTTAATATGAAGATGTCAGAAGGTGGGTCTGTTGCAGATTGTTTAAATGAATTTAATACAGTTACTAATCAACTAAGTTCTATAAAAGTGGACTTTGAAGATGAGTTCAAGTCTCTTCTAATCTTATGCTCATTTCCATAAAGTTGGAACGACTTGGTCATGGTTGTAATTAACTTTGTCTCTGGTTCAAATACTTTAAATTTTGATGATGTTGTTGATGTTATCCTTAGCTAGGAAATGTGACAGAAAAGAACAGGTGAGACATCAGGTAATGTGTTAAACATGGAGAACAGGGGAAGACAAAATGACAGAGGAAAGGGCTCAGGGAACCATGGGAATTATAGGAAGGGAATATTCAAATCCAGATTAGGAAAGATAGAGTGTTGGAATTGTGGGAAGAAAGGACATCTGAAGAAAGTCTACAGAGCTCCAAAGAAACAAAGAGATGGACAAGAGGAGAAAAATCAGGAAGAAAATGTAACAGGTGATGTGTTACAATATGTTTTGATTCTTTCTGTAGATAATATTTCTAAGTCTTGGGTAGTAGATTCAAGGGCTTTATTTCATGCCACACCCCATAGGAAACATTTTCTAGATTATGTTCAAGGTTGACGATTAGTCCTGATGATGAATCCCGATTCGGATTCGAAACGTCAATGACAAAAATGACACCAACTGTGGATTATCCGACAATTAACCTTGAAACTACTCACCACAAAAATATGAAAAAAGAGGTTCATTTTGGTAAAAATAAAGCAAAGGAATGGAAACCAATGGTTGTTGAAAGAGGTAAGACATGTTCTAGATCTAAGGAAAAATCTAATTTCAACAGGGCAGTTGACAAGTGAAGGTTGTATATCCATATTTGAAGATAAGGTGTGGAAGGTTACCACAGGATCATTGGTGATAGAAAAAGGAGAGAAGGCAATTACATTGTATTTATGAACTGGTAATACCGACTCTTCTATCTCTTTAGCTTCTATAGGAGTGGATAAAACACGGTGGCATCATAGGCTTGGACACATGAGTGAGAAGGGGATGTAGATACTTCACAAAAGAATTTTTTTTCTAGATCTTAAACAAATTGATTTGGATTTCTGTGAGCATTATGTTTATGGAAAACAAAAGAGAGTCATATTTCTCAGAGCCAGAAAATAAAATAAGAGTGAAAGGTTAGAGATTGTGCATATAGATGTATGGGGAACAACTCGGGTATCATATCTTGGTGGCTCTCGTATTTATGTTACTTTTATTTATGATGCAACTAGAAAAACTTGGGTTTATTGCATTCGACAAAAATATGATGTTTCTCATACTTTTAAGAAATGGAAAGCTTTGGTTGAGAATGAGACATGAAAAAGGTTGAAGTGTCTTAATCAGACAATGGAGGTGAATATTGTAGAAAGGAGTTTGATGATTACTCTTCATACCATGGGATTAGTAGAGAGAAGACAGTTCCAGGAACACCACAAGAAAATGGTGTGTTAGAAAGGATGAACAAGACATTCATGGAGCGTGCAAGGAGTATGAGATTGCATGTTGGTTTTCTCTTACAGTTCTAGGCATATGCTGTAGATACTGTTGTTTACTTAATAAACAAAGGACCTTCAAGATATTTGGATGGTAGAATTCTAGAGGAGGCATGGATAGGTAAAATGGTAAACTATTATTTTTTGAAGACATTCGGTTGTGAAGCATTTGTCCATATTGGTAAAGAAAATAGAACAAAGCTTGAGGAAAAATCCAAAAAGTGTACCTTTATTGGATACAGTGTTAATGATTTTTGTTATCGCTTATGGGATTATGAAAATAAAAAAATCATTAGGAGTAGATATGTCATATTCAATGAGAAGGTCATGTACAAAGATTAGTTGCAGGGAAAGAAACAGGAAAAAGAAAAACTAGATTACACAGTGCTTGATGAGATCACTAAAAAAGGAATTCCAAAGGTACCAGAAAATCAAAATGTACAACAACATGAGCAACATGTATCTCAAACTCCTGCAAGTGTTGTTAGAATATACACCAGGTTAAGGAGACCCCCTAAATCATACTCTCCTTCATTGTATTATTTATTGTTAACTGATTATGGTGAACCAGAATGTTATAAAGAGGAAATGTAGGTAGACACTAAAAAGAAGTGGGAGAAAGGAATGAAAGAGGAAATGGATTCCCTGGTAAATAACCAGACTTTGTATTTGGATCAGTTGCATGCATGAAAAATAACATTACAAAATAAATGGGTTTACAAGTTGAAGGAAGAAGATGTAGGCAAAAAGTGGTACAAGGCTAGACTTGTTGTAAAGGGGTTTGCACAAAATAAAGGTATAGATTTTGATGAAATATTTTCTCCTGCTATTAAAATGAATTCAATTAGGACTATTTTAAGTCTTGTGGTAGTAGAACATTTACATCTTGAACAATTAGATGTAAAACAACTTTTCTCCATGGATATTTGGAGGAAGAGGTTTATATGAAACAACCACATGGGTATGAGGTCAAAGGGAAGGAAAATTTGGTATATTGTAGGTTGAAGAAGAGCTTGCATGGCCTAAAACAAGCTCCAAGGCAGTGGTATTTGAAGTTTGACAGGTTTATGACAGAACAAGGTTATAGTATATGTCATTCTGATCACTATGTTTATTTTAAAAATCTAGAAAATGGAAGTTATATTATCTTGCTATTGTATGTAGATGACATGCTTGTTGAAGGGTTTAATATGTAGGATATAAATGTACTCAAGAAAAAATTAGATAATTCATTTGCGATGAAGGATTTTGGTGTTGCAAAGAAAATCCTTGGTATGAGAATAACAAGAGGCAGGAAAAATCACAAATTGACATTGTCTCAGGGTGAGTACATAGAGAAGGTGTTGGATAGGTTTAGAATGCAGAATGAAAAACCAATTAGTACACCTTTGGATAACCATTTAAAATTAACTAAGGAAATGTGTCCCAAGACACAAGAGGAGATATAATACATGTCCAAGGTCCCTTATTCATCAGTAGTTGGCATCTTGATGTATGCGATGGTTTGCATAAGACCATATATTTCACATGTAGTGGGAGTTGTGAGTAGGTATATGAACAATATAGGTAAAGAACATTGGGAGGTAGTAAAGTGGATTCTCAGGTATTTGAGAGGTACTTCTACTCGAAGGTTCATACACTGTTCTACATGGATATGTTGATTCATATATGGCAGGTGATAAATATAGCAGGAGGAGCACCGCAAGGTATGTTTTCACTGTAAGTGGAAAACCAATAAGTTGGATTTTTAAACTACAAAAGGTTGTTTCACTTTCAACAATAGAGGTAGAGTATGTTGCTACTACAGAGCCTAGTAAAGAGATGATTTAGTTACAGAGGTTTATGGAGGAATTTTGAAAGAAGCAAGAGAATAACAGGTTGTACTGTGAAAACGAGAGTGCCATTCATCTTTCAAATAACACAACCTTCCATTCGAATAATAATAATATACAACCGAGGTACCATTTCATACAATCCATTTTGGAAGACGAACATTTGAAGTTGGAAAAGATACACACTATCCAGAATCTTGCAAACATGTTAACAAAGGGAGTAACCATGGAGAAATTCAGTTAGTCTTCAATAATGAAGGTGAATATGAGAAATTTTCTAGGTCCAAGAAGGATCATAGTCCAACAGATACATCGGTGGTGGAGTTGTTGAGATCAGTCTCCAAGTGGGATATTGTTGGTTGTGGAGCCTAGTTATCTTCCTGATTCAGAGGTCTTTTTTTTTCCAGCCATGTTTATACCCAATGAATACTTTACACCCTGGAAGAATGTAGACCCTTCCACACAAGGGAGTGTAGGGGGGGGTTTCCCCTCCTGCGGGGTTCGAGGGTGAATCCCCCGAAGGAAAAATGACCTTGTGAATGTATATTGTAATTTCATAGTAAATATGGACCATTCATTATAAGGTTGCATATATGATGGTAGAAGTTATATTATGGTTTTTTTTCCTAGAAGGAAACCCTCTTTTATGAGGGACATGTATTACGGTTATGTATCATTGTGAATATTGTATTTTGAGTAAGGAGATTGTTAGTGAAAGAAGAGGAAGTTACAACGGGTGTGTTGTAGGTTGTATCCCTTCATTTGTTGGATAATAAAAAGGAAGGACCTAGAAATTTCTCTAGTGGACGTAGCCCACACTGGGTGAACCACATATATATGTGTCTCTATTATATTGTGTATCTTCTATACTTTATTTCCACATTTTCTTTTATTTTATTGCTCCACGATCCTGTTTTTCTAACAATTTCGGGTTGACTGTCCTTGCTTATTTACTTGGGAGTTATTCTTAAAAAAGGGTCACCTAAAACCCTTCTGGATTTGATCCCTCTTTCCTTTCATATTGTCATTCCTGTTATTGCACAATCTATACTTTCCCAAAGCCCAAGGAAAGTGAGACAAGATTGGCGTAACAAGGGGGTGACCTGTCACTGTCACCTTAATAGGAAACCCCTTTTTGTTTTGGAGTATGTCAAGATTACCCCAAGGGATACGTCCCTAGTGACCTAAAGGGCTAATGAAACTAAGACAATGATGCAAGAATAACCCCCTCTCACTAGTCACTCAAGTCAAAAAGTTTGTTTTGTATTTAAGAGATGAAGCAAAAGTAAAGATGAAGTGTACCTTCCTATAACAAGACAAAAAAACAAAGATGGTAGTTTTAATCCCCCATTTTTAATCCATCTGTGGGATTTAATCCCCCATGAAGGTCTGAGCTAATCATTCCCTCATGTGTACCTGTCCACCGAGCAAGGTCCTGGAACAACAACAAGTACGCCCTCCAGTGGTTCATAAGTCACAGGGATCATAACATGTAAATCACATCTAATCATTAAATTACCCAAACATGTGCATCAAACCCCCCTTTACCCAAACAAATGCTCAAAGACGTTATGCAATTTAACAAGTCAGGTTTGGAGAAGGTCTTAAGGTGTCCTATTGGGATAATCCTCCTTAAGTTTGGGGTGTTTCCTAGGTGAGAGCCAATCTAGGTCATGTAAGTGTATGAGGTGGCATGGGGTACATGTTTGGGCATGGGGTGCAGTGATAACACAAAAATGTAAGTCTTACCTATGGGTTCCTTTGTAGAGGGTGAGATGCACCTTGTCATAAATGCCATTGTTTCCTAGACCATTCATGCCTTTTATTCTTAGCTTTAGTTCTTTTGATATTTTTTTTTTGTTGTGCTTCAAGGGAAATGTTGAGGGCCACCGTCTTGGCTTGATGACCAGAGGTGACAGTGTTATTCAAAAACATTTCACGTATATGAGAAGGATGGATCGTGATGAGACCCCCTTTCTCTTGGCTATGCCACCAAGAGCCACTACCCTGTTTTGGTGACCATATAGGTGGTAGCGTCATACTGCTACATGCCCATGGTCATAATAGGCTGGCTCGTGATGAGACCTCCTATCCACCAACTAGTACCTTGAGTGTTTATTTATCTTATGGGTTCCCTTTTCTTACTGAGAAGATTTTTACTGCTTTCTCGGGAATCCCTGGGCAACGAATCTCAAATGTTTCAATAGGATTTTAACTCTTTCCAACTACTTTTACCCTCTGGGCCTTTATCCCCTTCTTCCCACAAGGTAAGGTACAACCCTTCCAAGTGTGGCTAATCGCAATGCCCAAACAAAGGTAGGGGGAGATGAGAGGAATAAATATGGAAAGTGGTAAGTATGGAGGGAACATACGATGACCTTTCACAGTCCCACCCAATGACAACCCATCTTAAAGGGAGATCAAATTACTAGGGCACCATGTCACCTTTCCAGGTATGAACAAGTCAAAGAGAATAATTTCCAAGAAAACGTTACGAAATGAAGGAGAATTCAATGCAAGATATTCAAGTGCTTCAAAAATAAGAGTGACACATACCAGGATACCCAGACTCATTAACTCATGGAGCAAGACTTACTGCTAATTCAGGATCAGGATGATGGGATGTATACTGTTGTTGCTTATAAATAAGATGCACTGAAGAAAAGAGGGGCCCTCCCGGGCCATGCTCAAGTCATATGACTCTCGGTACTCCATGTCTAGGACCCGTGGCCCTCAAGACATGATCTCCTTAGTTATATCTAGGGTAGGGGATAACATATGGATTCAATTCGGGGACATGTGCTCATTGTAGAGCACATGAGAACCTCAAGATATCTAGTATGGCCTGTGCCTACTAAATCTCAACAAAAATGAATTAGTAATCCTGAGGGTGGTGATATCACCCCTTGTTAATATATGATATAATAGTAAAAAGAGCATCTCTAATATAGCATATAATCATGAGCATACATATATACAAGTGAGACAAAATAATATGTAAAATGTAACTACAATTATGTTAGCATGATATGCAGATGGTATATATGATGGATGCAGATGCCTACCTACCTCTACTTACCCGTTGGTCGAATGCTAGGTGTAGTCAAATAATCAGTGAAACCATCCTAGAAATATCTCATAATACCTGCCTCTGTGCTTCATCATAAACCAAAACAATGATAAGTTAAGCAAAAAAATAACATGATTTAGAACGTGTATCACATCCTCAAAAATTGTAAAGTCTAGATCATGGAGGCAGGAGGGAGGGACAAAATTATGCCTAGTCACACTTCTAGGAAAGTGCTCAATCCATATCAGAAAGGGATCGCGAAAAATAAAAGGCTCAAAAGACTGACTAAAAGAGTCTGAAGGTTGGCTACCTTGGACGTCATCACATCTCTAGGTTTGGGAAAGGACTAGTAAGAACCTAGAGGATGATTGGAAGTTTTCTAAGGGAAAGCTGAAAGACTGAGATAACAAATTTCTTCTTAAGGTATTCAACCTACCCTTGAATTATAGAAGAAGGTGTTGCTCCGGATAAAATTCAAAACAAGGGACATGTTTCCCAACTACACCCTTAGTGACATAGCGAGGTAAAGTAGTCGAAGGATGTTGGAAAACCTTGTCACAAGTACCTTGCTTTGGGCAAGAAATGTCCTCACCTTTATCAAGATATGAGCACAACAGTGGTTGATAATCTTCTTCTTAGAATAATTCCAAGTACTCAAAGGAATAATAATCAAAATCCTCAAGGTATGAACGAAAATCATCAAGAGATCATAGAAATAGGTCACCCTTGGAGATGTCTGTAACTATATCATTTTGTTGTTGCCAAATGTCAGAATTAGTAGTGACCTGATATGATAGCTGTAAAGACAACAATTGGAAATGATCCTCAATGTCGTAAATAGGATCCCCATCATAACCAATTACATCCCATTTACATTTCCCAACATTTATGAACTCACCAATATTATTAACCATGCCATTTCCTTCATCATAAAATGAAAGGATTAAAGCATACAAAGGCTCCTCTAACACTTCTTTGCTTTCCAAATCACAATATAAGGCATCATCAAAATCTTGGAAAGGGAAACAACTCACTATATTCACTTCTTCCTATGTAGGAACTTCGAAGATTTGGATAACTTCCTCAAATGAAGGATCAAGCATTAGTTCCTCGTCCTCGTGACTTTCCCTTACATCTTCAGCTTCATAATATGGAGGGTCTAGCTTGTCCAAGGGTTCCCTTTGTTCTTCACCTTCTGAATCATAGAATAAGGTATCATCAAAAACCTGAAAAGGAAAGTGACTAACCTCATCCTATTCTTCTTTTGCAAGAGGAAAATGATTTGGGATGGCTTCATCAGAGGGGGGAGCACACATTAATACTTCATCATCATGTTTAATATCTTCAAGCTCTCGCTCTTCAACCAGGTCCTCATTATCTTTTCTAGAAGCATGAGTAAATTCTTATTCTTCTCCATGGGATTGGTAACCTTCATCAAGGTCCTTCTCTGCAACCTCTTTTTGATTGATGTCTTGTTCCCTTATTTCCTAGAGTTTACTAACAAAGTTCTCAAGGGAAACTAATCTGTCTAGACTAAGAGTATCCAAGGTATCTTTGTGGTCATCAACTTCGATTCCTGGAGTAAAGAGGTTTTCTCCCTTGAATAAGGAGATATTTTCCTCGATTTGTATAGCCATGTGATAAGATTCTTGGATTGTTCTTGGCCCTTTTTTACTGAGGAGAAACCATAAATGCACTAAGAGTTCATTGGTGTAGAGGTAAGTGAGGTACTTGTCTTCAGGACAATGTCTTCTAGGAATTTGTTGTAGCAAATTCTTAAACCTAGTATGGAATTCCTTGACAGTCTCGTTCTTAGTTTGTTTCATGTACTCGAGTCTTTTTATTAGCATGTGGATATATTCTAATTTAATACCTCATTTCTCAAGAAAAGTTTTTTCTAACTGGTCCGTAGATGTGATGCTAGCATTAGGGAGATCATCATACCATTTCCTAGCATTGCCATGTAGAGTGGCATAGAAAAGATTCATTGCCAAATATTAAACATCATTACTAATATGGTAGAGTTGAAAGAAATCCCACAAATTATCCAGGTGATCTTCGGCCCTAATCCCATCATTACCAATGAATCTAGGGAGCCAATTTTCATACCTTGGAGGAATTTGTCAAGGGTAACCCAAAATTTCACTCATATCTAAGGGTTTAAAATTACCTGGGTCCCATTGAGAAGCCATGGTTGGCTTTGTCATTAGTGGAGTCACTAGATAATACTTCTAGGGATCATCAAAGGGAAAAGAGGGAATCACACTCAGTGGAGTCGCCAGGTAAGCTTTGTGAAGTAAATACTTTGGATAAAGGCTTACTGAAAAAGTGTTGTTCGAGGAAAATTAACTTGATGTTCCCCGACAACGGTGCCAAAAATGTTATCGCACAATCTGTACTTTCCCAAAGCGCAAGGCAAGTGAGGCAAGTTTGGCGTAACAAGGGGGTGACCTACCATTGTCACCTTAATACAAAACCCCTTTCTATTTTGTAGTATGTCAAGATTACCCCAAGGGAGACATCCCTAGTGACCTAAAGGGATGATGAAACTAAGACAAGGATGCAAGAATACCCCCCTCTCACTAGTTAATCAAGTCAAAAGGTTTGTTATGTCTTTAAGAGATGAAGCAAACGTAAATATGAAGTGTACCTGCCCAAAACAAGATAACAAAGAAAACATGGCAGTTTTCAAGTAAAAAATGTTGCTAGTGCTTCAATAAGACAATGAAACTTTGAAATATAAGCTAGCTGATATAAAATTGCAGCTAAATGACAATTTACAACAACAGGAATTATTTTGTAACAACTGCAAGAAATATCTCTCTAAATTGATTGAAATGACAATGAAATGATAACACTTATTAGGTAGATTGATAATCAAATGTCTCAAGCAAGTTTAGAATTATTTAGCTAGCATTTAATATGTATTTTGCAGAAAATTTGTTGCATCAAGATGGCTGTAGCAAAAGGTTTATAACAACAACAAGAATTAGTGCTCAAAATTGCTTGAAAAAACAATAAAAAGTTAGCTTTTAATAGGTAAAATGATAATCAATTGTCATATGCAATTTCTGAAGTGTCTAACTAGCATCTAAGGTCAGTTTTGCAGAAAAAATTCTATGGTTAGATGGCTATAGAAATATTTTATAACAACAAAAAAAGTACAAGTAATCTAGACTAAGTTAGGGTTAGTTTTAGTCAGTAGGGTAGCAAGTAGAAGTTGAGTTTGAAGGTTGATGATTTCTCAAAGAGGGAAGAGGTGAAGACTAGTGCCTTTGTGGGGGTAATGGAGTCAATAGGTGGCGAATTTCATTTGTAAATAACAACAACAATCATTATACTTGTCTTAAGTGAAGAATGGATCTTAGAAGAGTTAGCACTTTAAGTCTTCCAAGATCTAAACTTTAGGGAGGTGAGCTACTAGAGAGTAGGCACTTCTAGGCCCTAGCGCCTTCCTCCTCCTTACACTATTGAAATATATTAAGAGCAACAACAACTAGACAACGAATTCTAAAGTGATAGTATTTTAGGGCTTTAGAAGTTTATCTAGGTAAAATCACTTTAGTAAAGTCTAGCAAATGAAGAGCAAAGAAGTAGTACCTTAAGACCTTTACTCCTAAGGTTTGTCAAGCAATCAATTTCAAAATATTTAACATGAATAAGAAAATATACCATAACCATTCAAATTAAAATCGAAATTTCATATTTACTTACTTCACCAAGAATAATCAAGCAATAAAACCCTAGATTGCCAAGTAACTTCAACACAAAATGATCCAAGTTGCAAAATTTAGCCTCCAAGACAAGTGCGCCTCCCTATTTCAGCCAAGAAATCCCAAATAGTGCGCAAATTTTAGACCTCTCCCTCTTGTGTGAGGAGTTATGATGAAATATGAGAGCACTTTATCTCTATTTATACAAAACTTTGACGTTTAATTAATTTTAGGTCAAATAAAAGGCCGACCTAGCAAATTTACATTAATATCCAATTTTAACATAAATAAAATTAATTAACATCTAAAAACATCTCCAAGGGTGACTTCATGCCCTTATAGGGTGACGTTGAGCCCCCAAGGTGGAACTTTGGGCTCAGGATGTAGAACATTTGGCCTCCAAAATCCCTAGATGATGCCCATACATGCCACCAAGCTTACGACTGCCCCCAAAATGTAGTCCCTAGCTCTGGATGACATTCAGGGTCATGCTGGTGATGTCCTGGGATTTCAAAGGCCAACTTCGATGTGGAAGGGAAAGATCCCCCTAGGTCTAGGTCTGCTAGGGTGCCTCCAAGGTGATGTCCTTCTTTCTTTTTGGTGCAAAGCTCTGATGTGTTCTTGCCCCTGGCCGGGGTTACAACATCCATTTGTGGGCTTTAATCCCCCATGACAATCCGAGCTGATCATTCCCTCATGTCTACTTGTCCACCGGGAAAGGTCCCACAACAACAACAAGTACTCCCTCCAGGGGTTCATAAGTCACAAGGATCATAGCATGTAAATCACATCCAATAATTAAATTACCTAAACATGTGCATCAAACCCCCCTTTACCCATACAAATGCTCAAAGACATTATGCAAGTTAACAAGTCAAGTTTGGAGAAGGTCTCAGGGTGTCCTATTGGGCTAATCCTCCTTAATTTTTGGGTGTTTCCCAGGTTAGATCCAATCCAAGTCATGTAAGTGTATGAGGTGGCATGGGGTGCAGTGATAACAGGGAAATGCAAGTCTTACATGTGGGTGCCTTTGTAGAAGGAGAGTTGCACCTTGTCATAGATGCCATTTTTTCCTAGCCCATTCATGCATTTTATTATTATCTTTAGTTCTTTGATCTTTTTTTTTTGTGTGTGCTTCAAGGGAAAAGTTGAGGGCCACTGTTTTGACTGGATGACCAGAGGTGATGGTGTTATCCATAAACATTTCACAGAGATGAGAAGGCTGGATCATGATGAGAGCCCCTTTCTCTTAGCTATGCCACCAAGAGCCACTACCCTAGTTTGGTGACTAGATAGGTGGTAGTGTCATACCACTACATGCCCATGGTCATAATAGGTCGGCTCATGATGAGACCTCCTATACACTAACTAGTACCTTGAGTGTTTATTTATCTTATGGGTTCCCTTTTCTTACTAAGAATCTTTTTACTGCTTTCTCGGGAATCCCTAGGCGAAGCCTCTCAAAGGTTTCAATAGGATTTTAAATCTTTCCAACTAATTTTACCCTCTGGGCCTTTAGCCCTTCCTTCCCACAAGGCAAGGTACAACCCTTCCTAGTGTGGCCAATCCCAATGCCCGAACAAAGGTAGGGGGATATGAGAGGAATATAGATGGAAAGTTGTAATTATAGAGGGAACATATGATGACCTTTCATAGTCCCACCCAGTGGAAACCTATCCTAAAGGGAGATACAATTACTAGGGAACCATGTCACCCTTCTAGGTATGAACAACTCAAAGAGCATAACTTCCAAGAAAATGTTATGAAATGAAGGATAATTCAATGAAAAATATTCAAGTGCTTCAAGAATCAGAGTGACACATACCATGATACCTAGAATCATTACCTCATGGAGAAGACATACTGCTACTTTAGGATTAAGTACATGTCTAAGACCTGTGGGCCTTGATACATGATCTCCTTAGTTATCCCTAGGGTAGGGGATAACATATGACTCCAACTCGGGGACATGTGCTCATTGTAGAGTGCATGAGAACCTCAACATATCTAGTATCACCCGTGCCATCTAAATCTCAACAAAAATGCATTAGTAATCCTTAGGGTGGTGAAATCACCCCTTGTTCATATATGATATAATAGTAAAAAGAGATTCTCTAATATAGCATATAATCATGAGCAAACATATATACACGTGAGACAAAATAATATGTAAAATGTAACTACAGCTATGATAACATGATATGCAGATGCTATATACAATGGATGCAAAATCCTACCTACCTCTACTTACCTGTTGGTTGAATGCTAGGTGTAGTCAAATAACCAATGAAACCATCCTAGCAATATCGCATAATACTTGCCTCTGTGCTTCATCATAAACCAAAACAATGACAAGTCAAGCACAAAAATAACATGAGTTAGAACATGTATCACATCATCATAAATCGTAAAGTCTATCTCATGGAGGCAGGAGGGAGGGACAAAATTATGCCAAGTCACACTTCTAGGAAAGTGCTCAATCCATTTCAGAAAGGGATCGTGAAAAATCAAAGGCTCAAAAGATTGACTCAAAGAGTCCGAAGGTTGGCTACCTTGGATGTCATCACATCCCGAGGTTTGGGAAAAGACTAGTAAGAACCTAGAGGACGAATGGAAATTTTCTAAGGGAAAGATGAAATATTGAGAAAAAAAACTTCTTAAGGTATTCAACCTACCCTTGAATTCTAAAAGAAGTCTTTGCCCCAGAGAAGATTCAAGACAAGGGACATGTTTCCCAACTACACCCTTAGTTACATAGCAAGGTAAAGTAGTCGAAGGATGTTGGAAAACCTTGTCACAAGTACCCTTATTTGGGCGAGCAATGTCCTCGCCTTTATCAAGATATGAGCACAACGATGGTTGATAATCTTCTTCATAGAATAAATCCAAGTAATCAAAGGAATACTCCAAGTACTCAAAGGACCCTTGGGCATCTTCCATTGCTGTGGTTCTCATATAGGAACCAAAATTATTTTTTTAACCTCTTATTCTGTAGAAAATGTTCATGCAAATAAATTTATGTTAGACAAAAATATATACATATACACAATTTTGGAAAATAATGCATACATTTGTTTTCTCCCTTTAGTGCCACTAGTCATGTTCTTTTGAGTCGATTGCAAAATTTACTTCTCAAAATAATTTTCTAGGTTATTATATGGATTATCTTCCTCAATACCTTTCCATCGACTATTCATTTTCCCAATTATGATTTATGAACAGAAAGTTATGGTCTTCAAAAGTTTTGACCATTTTCCTTTTTTTCAACCCTCCATGCTACATGTGTCCTCTTTCCCTCCCAACACATTTTTAGGTACCCATGACCCAGATCTGACTCCATGGATGACTTCTACAATCCATAAGCTTTCCACAGACTACTCATATTCCCAAAAAAGACTTCGGGACAAGGAGTTATGCCCTCTAGAAGAAATATGGTACTAAAATTTACCCTTGATTGTTTAGGCTATAACTTCTTCAAATAAGCTCTGTTTTGCACTCATAATAGCTCATTGAATAAATCTCCTCAAGCTATTTCATTTTATAATAAAAAAATATGTGTATTGAAATTACACACAGTTTTGTGAAATTTGATTTTCTAAACATGTTGTTCATGCCCTAAAAAATGCCATACAAGATGAAGACCTTCAAAAGCGGGAATTTTCATGGAAAATTCACTAATTTATTGCTATAACAACGGGTTAATTTGAAACCAAAACCTATCATAATCATCTTATTTTGGGTTCTGTTGTGGGGAATCCCACAATAACGCCCCCATCTTTCTAAATTTTATGGCCCCCCTAGAAATCTTTTCTCCCTTTTCTTTTTGCGCCTATCTTTTGCCCTACAAGACTGGTATCCTTACTTCTCTAAGACAACCACAACCTTCATCAACTCTGTTGTGGGATTGCATTCGTTGGGATCCCTTTTTAACACTTTTTATTTTAAACTCCGATCTTCTTTCTCCAATCATTCGACTCTTACCTTGCTTTTCTGCGCAATGCCCCAAAATTCATGCTAACCTGTCAAGTGACTACTTTCCCAAGTGGCATAAAAAATTTGGACTATTGACTGCCTCATTTTATTCCTTTCTTAAATAATTTGTCTTTATCTCTTTCAGAATATAATCATGTTTCTAAGGTGTCAAAGGAATACTACCTTCGATACCACCCTAATCGAGACCCCTTTTAAACATCATCTCATCGCACTCCGATGGATTTTTGACCCTTCTCATGCCTGTCCTGCATGTCATCCTAAGACGAAAGAATATTATTCGATACCTTTATCATCAGAGGTCAAACTTTCCATATATTTCAAAACCCCAACAACCAAACCTTGAAATCCGGTAAACACATGGTTTAATGCACCTTTTTAAGTAACAAATATTCCATCGATACCTTTCCCTCGGGTTTTAGTTCCGCACACATCATGATTTACCTCGATGTCAATATCCCGATGAGTCCCACCTATGTCCATATTACTATTCATTGGATGATGCGCCATGCTCTCACATTGGTCCACATGTTAGGGAATATACCTTCGATACCTTTCCCATCGGAATTCAAAAAAATATCAATCTTTCATACTTTGAAAGTTCGACCCTGATAACGGTCTTATTCGAGGATGTGGTTTAGTGCTCCTACCGATGCTTTAATAAATGTCCTAACCCACTTAATAAGATTTAATTTTGGAAATGACGCACATTAACGAAAAAATTTAAGATTAGTTTTGGCAAGATCCTCGTACACACATGAGTTATGGTATACCCGTTCTAATTGAATGTGCATTACGAGTTATAAAAACACCCTTTTAGGACACAACTTGCACTGTAAGATTTCAAAACTCAGTCCACGAACTTTGATTTTTGTTTGGACTCTCTCGCTCACTGAGATTGCCGTCTCTGTTACTGCAACTTCTTACTTACCGATAACCTTTGGTTTTCTATCATTTAACTATTTTTTCATTATTACAGATAATGATTTATATGTAAGATAATATTATATTTCATTTGAATGTGTTATTGCAGTTTATCCTAGTTATTCATCATGGTGAGCCAGAATCCCAAAAGACTTAGGAGTTCAGTTTACTTCCAGAGTCCCACAGGCCCCGAATCATCATCCCGACTGGTCAAAACTTTGTTTACTAATACAATTCCTCATACTGACAAGGAACACTGCCCCTAATTTGAAAAGATCCAAAATATTTTCGAATCTACAGAGTTTCCTGAAGACAATGAAGTCTTAGAGGTGTACCAAAATATCCTAAAAAGTGGAATTCACCGGGTAGTTGTGATGTCACAACTATTCCCATATAACGAGGAAACATGGTGGTGACTTAAACAATTTGACACTTCCATAATTCTCATCATGAGAAAACAAGGAGAACAAGTATATTCTCTCATACCAGAGGATATTAGCTCTAGGTATCACCTTCCCACTCTTACTTTCTCATTAAATGAACCTTTCCTAAAAGTGTTCACCCAGGCAAGAAAAAGACCGACAAAACAGATGAAACACTGGTGGGAGGATGAGGATGAGACTCTTAAAGAAGGACAAAAATTGGTCCCCACCCACATGCTTAAAACCCCTTATAAGCTACCGATGGCCATGCTCTACCGATTATATGGAGAAGATAAGAGTACACACTTCCAAATTGATTGGCTTCCATTAGCACACACCATCATTAAGACAAGACATATATTTAATTGGGTGGATATCTTGGCCTTTAACATTTTCCTACATGCTAGAAATCTCCTAGGTACAAAAAATACATGTTTTTTTAGGTATGCTTATATGATAGATGCCATTTGTTCATCATTTCATTTCCCCAAATTGGGATGAAATTGGAATCAAAGTTTCCCCCCTGTTCATGTGTATTGCTCCCAATTTTGGAGCGTAAATTTCAAACAACATTTTTATGATATTTGCAATTTATTCCTCACACCTATGCATTCAATCCTTTTCAGCTTCCCCAGACACAGGATATCCTTTGAGGCCAAAATGGGATGAAAGGAGTGCCCGATTGGTATTTTTACAAGTATGATTCATTCATCATGGTTTATGGCACCATCGGGGCCCCACATATCTTTCCTTATTTCATCTGAGACTGATTGCTGATAAGAGAAATAACATATCAAACAATGGGGTACAGGGTCACCCCATTATTGCAAACCAATAGTAAAAGACTGTGGCTAGTCTTCCCTCTCCACATTGGAAGTTCTTGCATCTCCAACGCTCAACACGCAAGGAAGGAAGATGAGACCTTACATGAATTAATCCTATGCTCAGGTGAACCCAAAGGCCACGATCCTCATGAACTATCTATCGGTCATGTCAGGTCTATCAGACTCACTCATCCAAATATTCTTATTGTTGATTTTGAGGAAGATAAGTTTAAATGAGTACTCTCGTATGATGAAGTCCTGCACCATCTACCCCATGATGATGCAAAGAAAGAACTTGTTCTTGAAAAAGAAGAGTTCAAGATGGAAAGTTTGGCCTAATTCTAGAATTTGTGTCTGCAAGAGAAAGATACTGATAGTGTCAAAGAACAAGAGAAGACCAAAAGGGAAGAACAACTTTAGCAGAAGAGGCTCTAGGTGGAGCAATATTTTCAGAGAAGACAAGTTGAGGAAAAGATCAGAATAGAACATGAACACAAAAGGATAGCTCAAGAAAATTCAAGACAAGGGACATGTTTCCCAACTACACCCTTAGTGACATAGTGAGGTAAATTAGTCGAAGGGAGTTGGAAAACCTTGTCACGAATACCCTTCTTTGGGTGACCAATGTCCTAGACTTTATCAAGATATGAGCACAACGATGGTTGATAATCTTGTTCATAGAATAAATCCAAGTATTCAAAGGAATAATCCAAGTACTCAAAGTACCCTTGGGCATATTCCATTGTTGTGGTTCTCATATAGGAACCAAACTGCTTTTTTTAACCTCTAATTCTGTATAAAATGTGCATGCAAATAAATTTATGTTAGACAAAAATATATATACACATAATTTTGGAAAAGAATGCATACATTGTTTTTTTCCCTTTAGTGCCACTAGTCATCTTATTTTGATTTTACTGCAAAATTTACTTCTTAAATTAATTTTCTAGGTTATTATATGGATTCTGTTCCTCAAGACCTTTCCATCGACTATTCATTTTCCCAAGTATGATTTTTTAGAAAAAAGTTATGGTCTTCAGAAGTTTTTACCATTTTCCTTTTTTCAACCCTGCATTCTACATGTGTCTTCTTTCTCTCCCAACACATTTTTAGGTACCCATATCCTAAATATGACTCCATGGATAACTTCTACAATCCATGAGCTTTCCACAGACTACTCATGTTCCCCAAAAATACTTCGGAACAAGGAGTTATTCCCTCTATAAGAAATCTGGTACTAAAATTTACCCTTGATTGTTTAGGCTGTAACTTCTTCAAACAAGCTTTGTTTTTCTCTTAGAATAACTCATTGGAAAACTCTCCTCAAGCTATTTCATTTTAGAATACAAAATTATGTGTATTGAAAGTACACATAGTGTTGTGAAATTTGATTTTCTAAAAATATTGTTCATGCCCTAAAAAATTCCCTACAAGATGAAGACCTTCAAAAGCTGGAATTTTCATGGAAAATTCACTAATTTACTGTTGTAACAACGTGTTAATTTGAACCCGAAACCTATCATAATCATCTTATTTTGGGTTATGTTGTGGGGCATCCCTAAACAACACCCCCATATTTCTAAATTTTATAGGGCCCCCAAAAACATTTTCTCCTTTTTCTTTTTGTGCCTATCTTTTTCCCTACAAGACTGGTATCCTTACTTCTTTAAGACAATCATAGCCCTGACCAACTCTATTGCGGGATCACATTCGTCAGAATCACATTTTAACACATTTGTTTTAAACTTCGATCTTCGTGCTCCGATCATTCCAGCACTTACCCTGCTTTCTTGTGCAACGCCCCAAAATTCCTCCTAATGTGTCGAGTGACTACTTTCCCAAGTGACATCCAAAGATTGGACTATTGATTGCCTCGTTTTATTCCTTTCTTAAATAATTTGTCTTTATATCTTGCGGAATATAATCGTGTTTCTAAGGTATCAAAGGAATATTACCTTCGATACCACCCTCATCGGGACCCCTTTTAAACATCATCTCATCGCACTCCGATGGATTTTTGACCCTTCTCGTGCATGTCCTGCATGTTCTCCTAAGCTAAAAGAATATTCTTCGATACCTTTATCATCAGAGGTGAAACTTTCCATATATTTCAAAACCTCGAAAACCAAACCCTGAAATCCAGTAAACACATGGTTTAGCGTGCCTTTTTAAGAAACAAATATTCCATCGATACCTTTCCCTTGAGTTTTAATTCCATAGTCATCATGATTTACCTCGAC
Source organism: Picea sitchensis (assembly GCA_010110895.2). Classification (NCBI taxonomy): domain Eukaryota; kingdom Viridiplantae; phylum Streptophyta; class Pinopsida; order Pinales; family Pinaceae; genus Picea; species Picea sitchensis. The sequence continues at coordinate 36,796 of SNQJ01S0031498.1, read as the reverse complement.
GGGTCCCACCTCTATCCATATTACTATTCATTGGCTGATGCGCCGCGCCCACACAATTTCCCACGTGTTAGGGAATATACCTTCGATACCTATCCTGTCGGAATTCAAAAAAATCTCGATCTGTCATACTCCGAAATCTCGACCCCAATAAAGGTCTTATTCAAGGATGTGGTTTAGCGCTCCCCCCGATGTTTTAATCAATGCGCCTAACCCGCTCAATAATCTTTAATTTTGGAAATGACATGCATTAACGAGAACAATTAAGATGATATTTTGAAAGATCCTCGTACACACATGAGTTATGGCATACCCGTTCTAATTTAATGTGCATTATGAGTTATAAAAACACCCTTTCAAAACATGACTTGCACCGTAAGCTTTCAAAACTCAGACCACGAAGTTTGATTTTTGTTTGGACTCCCTCGCTCACTGAGATTTTCATCTCTTTTACCGCAACTTCTTACTTACTGGTAACCTTTGGTTTTCTATTGTTTAACCGTTTTTTCATTATTACAACTAATGCTTTATATGTAAGATAAGCTTTATTTCATTTGAATGTGTTATTTCAGGTTAACCTGGTTATTCATCATGGCGAGACAAAATCCCAAAAGACATAGGAGTTCGGTTTACTTCCAAGGTCCCACAGGCCCCGAATCATTGTCTCGACTGATCAAAACTTTGTTTACTGATACAATACCTCATACTGGAGAGGACCACTACCTCAAATTTGAAGAGATCCACAAGATTTTTGAATCCGCAGAGTTTCCTGAAGATAATTAAGTCTTAGAGGTGTACCAGAATATCCTAAAAAGCAGAATTCACTAGGTAGCTACTAGGCCACAACTATTCCCATATAACGAGGCAACACAATGGTACCTCAAACAATTTGACACTTCCACAACGCTCATCATGAGAAAACAAGGAGCATGAGTATATTCTCTTAGACCAGAGGATATTAGCTCCATGTATCTCCTTCCCAATCCTACTTTCTCACTGAATGAACCTTTCCCAAAAGGGTTCGCCCAGGAAAGCAAAGGACCGAAAAATGAGATGAAACACTGGTGGGAGAATGAGGATGAGACTCTTAAACAAGGACAGAAACTGGTCCCTACCCACAAGCTTAAAACCCCTTACAAGCTACTGACGACCGTGCTCTATTGATTATATGGAGAAGAGAAGAGTATGCACTTCCAAATTGATTGGCTTCCATTAGCTAACACCGTCGTTAAGACATGAAATATATTTAACTGGGTGGATATCTTTTCCTTTAACATTTTTCTACATGCTAGAAATCTCCCAGGTATGAAAAATCCATGTTTTTATATGTTTTCTTATATGATAGACACCATTTGTTCATCAGTTCATTTCCCCGAATCGGGATGGAATTGGAACCAAAGTATGCCCCCTTTTCATGTGTATTGCTCCCAATTGTGGAGTGTACATTTCAAACAACATTTTTATAAGATTTTCAATTTATTCCTCGTACGTTTGCATTCAATCCTTTTTGGCTTCCCCATACACATGATATTCTTTGAGGCCAGAAATGGGATGAAAGGGGTGGCCGATTGGATTTTCTACAAGTATTATTTATTCATCAGGGTTTACGAGACCACTGGGGCCCCACATATCTTGCCTTATTTCATCCCAGAATGATTGTTGATAAGAGAAATAACATATCAAAAAATGGGGTTCGGGGTCACCCCATTGTTGCAAACCAACACTAAAATACTGTGGCCAATCTTCCCTCTCCATAATTGAAGTTTTTCCATCTCCAAAGCTCAACACACAAGGAAGGAAGATGAGACCTTATAGGAGTTAATCCTATTCTCGGGTGAAACCAAAGGCCATGATCTTCATGAACTGGCTATCAGTCACATCAGGTCTTTCAGACTCACTCATCCAAATATTCTTATTGTGGATTTTGAGGAGGATAAGTTTAAAGGATTACTCTCGTATGATGAGGTCCTACACCATCTACCCCATGATGCTGCAAAGAAAGAACTTGATCTCGAACAAGAAGAGTTTAAGATGGAAACTTTGGCCCAATTCCAGAATTTGTGTCAACAAGAGAAAGATACTGGTGGTGTCAAAGCATAGGAGAAGACCAAAAAGGAAGAACAACTTGAGCAGAAAAGGCTCCAAGTGGAAAATATTTTCAGACAAGACAAGCTGAGGAAAATATCAGAATAGAACTTGAACACATGACACATCATGCCTCTTTGTAGAAGAAGAAAGAAGAGGAAGCTGAAAAGTTAGCAGAGGATGGGGAGGCCAAGAGGATAGCTCATGAAGCACAAGCCAAAAAAATGGCTGAAGAGGTAGAGGTGAAGTGATTGTGCGAAGAAGTTGAAGCAAAGAGGAAAGATGATGATATTACGAAAAATAATCTAAACCAGGACCGAAGCACCCCATCGAGGACCACCCTAGGCATAGTGAATATAACTCCTCTGGAGTTTACCCCCTTAAGATCCATACTAGGGGATTACTCCCTTTCTTCTCAGGCTCTAAATTTTGAAGGATTTGTAGTCGCCATTGGAGACCACTGTTGACGACGAATTTTGTCAACAGTACTTAGCCAACAAAGTGTTTCCAGGCTCCCCCTCTCATTACACAATTGTTGTTGCAAGGCCTTGTTCACTCCGATTGAGTTGCTGCTACACATTAAAGAAAAGGTCATTAAAGAATAAATTTAGCTATGAAGAAGATGGTCGGTGATTAATTTTGAAGTTGCACATGATACGGTATTGGTAAAGTTGTCAAAGTTCTTGAACTATCACAAATTTTGCTCTCATTTCCCATTTCTCATATATCTTTATTATTATGACCTTTTTAAATAAAGAAAAGTGAACCAATTATGTAAATTCATTGATGTGATAAACCCTTCATATTACTTCTATATGTTCTCATGATTCTCTTTTTAAGAAAGATATACTCATATCCCTCAAATATTTAATTACACCATAAAGGTAATATAAAGTTTCCTTTTGGTTATGATTTAAATATTGTTTCATGACCACATTCACATTCTCACTTAATCCCTTGTCCTATCCCTCTCTAATATTTAATCATACCAAACCTTCTTTAGGATTATCCTTGTTGGTTTTGGAGACTGATTATCTTCCTGATTCAGAGGTCTTTTGTTTTCAGCCGTGTTTATACCCCATGAAGTATTTACACCCCAGAAGTATGTACACTCTTCCACACGGGGGAGTGCAGAGGGGGGTTACCCCCTCTGTGGGGTCCGGGGGGGGCTATCCCCTGAAAGAAAATTTTCGTTGTAAATGTAAATTGTAATTTCATTGTAAATTTGGACCATTCATTATAAGGTCGCCGATCTAACAATAGAAATTATGTTAGGGTTTTTTTCCCTAGAAGGCAACCCTATTTTACGAGGGAAATTTATTGCGGCTAGGGATCATAGTGAATATTGTGTTATGAGATAGGAGACTATGAGAGAATGAAGAGGAAGTTACAGTGGGTTTGATGTAGGTTGTATGCCTTCACTTGTTGGATAATAACAAAGGAAGGACCTGTCAATTTCTCTAGTGGACGTAGCCCACATTGGGTGAACCACGCATATCTGTGTATCTATTGTATTGTGTATCATATGTATTTTATTTCCACATTTATTTTATTTTATTTCTCCATGATCCTATTTTTCTAACAACTGGTATCAGAGAGAAAGGTAACTCGCAGGAAAAGAGGGTTCCTGGTTCGAGTGGGAGTAATGTTGGAAGATGGAAAGTTTAGGGTCGAAAAAATTAACGGCCAAAACTACCAGTTATGGAAGATGCAGATGGAAGATTATTTATATCAGAAGGATCTATTCCTACCATTGGGCATAATAGAAAATAAGCCGACAAATATGAAGGACGAAGAATGGGAGATTATTGACAGAAAGGCTCTAGGAACGATACGACTGAGCTTGGCAGCGTCGGTGGCTTTCAATATTTTGAAAGAAAAGAAAATGAAGGGTTTGATAGACGCATTGGATAAATTGTATGAAAAACCCTCATCATCCAATAACGTATTTCTAATGAAGAGATTATTTAATATGAAGATGTCAAAAGGTGGGTCTGTTGCAGATCATTTAAATGAATTCAATACGGTTACTAATCAACTAAGTTTTGTAAAAGTGGACTTTGATGATGAGGTTAGGGCTCTTCTAATCTTGTGCTCATTACCAGAAAGATGGAACAACTTGGTCATGGTTGTAAGTAACTTTGTCTCTGGTTCAAATACTTTAAATTTTGATGATGTTGTTGGTGTTATCCTTAGTGAGGAAATGCGATGGAAAAGAATAGGTGAGACATCAGGTAATGCATTGAACATGGAGAACACGGGAAGACAAAAGGATAGAGGAAAGGGCTCAGGGAACTGCGGGAATTCTAGAAAGGGTAGATCCAAATCCAGACTTGGAAAGATAGAGTGGTGGAATTGTGGTAAGAAAGGACATCTGAAAAAAGACTGCAGAGCTCCAAAGAAACAAAGAGATGGAAAACAGGAGAGAAATAAGGAAGCAAATGTAACAGGTGATGTGTTACAAGATGCTTTGATTCTTTCTGTAGATAACATTTCTGAGTCTTGGGTGGTAGATTCAGGGGATTCATTTCATGCCACACCCCATAGGAAACATTTTCTAGATTATGTTCAAGGTGATTTTGGACAGGTTAATTTGGTTGATGATGCACCATGCAAAATTGTTGGAATGGGAAAGGTAAAAATAAAGCAAAGCAATGGAAACCAATGGTTGTTGAAAGAGGTAAGACATGTTCCAGATCTAAGGAAAAATCTAATTTCAACAGAACAATTGGCAAGTGAAGGTTGTATATCCATATTTACAGATAAGACGTGGAAGGTCATCAAAGGATCATTGGTGATAACAAAAGGAGAGAAGGTAGGTACATTGTATTTATGTACTGGTAGTAATGAATCTTCTATATATTTGTCTTCTACAGGAGTGGATACAAAATTGTGGCATCATAGGCTTGGACACATGAGTGATAAGGGGATGCATATACTTCACAAAAGAAATTTGTTGCCAGATATTAAACAAATTGATTTGGACTTCTGTGAGCATTGTGTTTATGGAAAACAAAAGAGAGTCAGATTTCTCAGAGTCGAAAAAGAAAAGAAGAGTGAAAGGTTAGAGCTTGTGCATATAGATGTATGGGACTAGCTCAAGTATCATCTCTTGGTGTCTCTCGTTACTATGTTACTTTTATTGATGATGCAACTAGAAAAACTTGGGTTTACTGCATTCGACAAAAATCTGATGTTTTTGATACTTTTAAGAAATGGAAAGATTTGGTTGAGAATGAGACAGGAAAAAAGTTGAAGTGTCTCATATCAAATAATGGAGGTGAATATTGCAGCAAGGAGTTTGATGATTACTGTTCATACCATGGTATTCATAGAGAGAAGACAGTTTCAAGAACACGAAAATAAAATGGTGTGTCAGAAAGGATGAACAAGACAATCATGGAGCGTGCAAGGAGTATGAGATTGCATGCTGGTTTGCCCTTACAGTTCTGGGCAGATGCTATAGATATTGTTGTTTACTTGATAAACAAAGGACCTTCAATCTATTTGGATGGTAGAATTATAGAGGAGGCATGGACGGAAAAAAAGGTAAACTATTCTTTTTTGAAGACTTTCGGTTGTGAAGGATTTGTCCATATTGATAAAGAAAATAGAACAAAGCTTGAGGCAAAATCCAAGAAGTGTACCTTTATTGGATACAGTGTTAATGATTTTGGTTACGCTTATGGGATTATGAAAATAAAAAAATCATTAGGATAGAGATGTCATATTCAATGAGAAGGTCATGTACAAAGATCAGTTGCAGGGAAAGAAACAGGAAAAAGAAAAACTATAATACATAATGCTTGATGAGATCACTAGAAATGAAATTCCAAAGGAACCAAAAAATCAAAATGTACAACAAAAGGAGCAACAAGTACCTCAAACTCCTACAAGTGTAGTTAGAATATCTACCAGGTTAAGTATGCCCCCTGAACGATACTCTCATTCATTGTATTATTTATTATTGACTGATTCTAGTGAACCAGAATGTTATGAAGAGGCAATGCAAGTAGACACCAAAAATAAGTGGGAGCAAGGCATGAAGGAGGAAATGGATTCCTTGGTAAATAACCATACTTAGGATTTGGTTCAGTTGCCTGCAGGAAAAAGAGCATTATAGAATAAATGGGTTTACAAGTTGAAGGAAGAGGATGGGGGAGAAAAGTGATACAAGGCTAGACTTGTTTTAAAGGGGTTTGCGCAAAAGAAAGGTATAGATTTTGATGAAATATTTTCTCCTGTTGTTAAAATGACTTCAATTAGGACTATTTTGAGTCTCGTGGTAGTAGAATATTTACATCTTGAACAATTAGATGTAAAACTAGATTTTCTCCATGGGGATTTGGAGGAAGAGATTTATATGCAGTAGCCACAGGGGTATGAGGTCAAAGGGAAGGAGAATTTGGTATTCAGGTTGAAGAATAACTTGTATGGCCTAACACAAGCTCCAAGGCAGTGGTATTTGAAGTTTGACAGTTTTATGACATAACATGGCTATAGTAGATGTCATTCTGATCACTGTGTTTATTTTAAAAGGCTAGAAAATTGAATCTATATTATCTTTCTATTATATGTAGATGACATGCTTGTTGCAGGGTCTAATATGCAGGATATAAATGTGCTCAAGAAGAAATTAGCTAATTCGTTTGTGATGAAGGATTTGGGTGCTGCAAAGAAAATCCTTGGTATGAGAATAACAAGTGACAGGAAAAATCGCAAATTGACATTGTCTCAGGGTGAGTACATAGAGAAGGTGTTGGAAAGGTTCAGAATGCATAATGCAAAACCACTTAGTACACATTTGGCCATCCATTTCAAATTAACTAAGGAAATGTGTCCCAAGACACAGGAGGAGATATAAGACATGTCCAGGGTCCCTTATTCATCAACAATTGGCATCTTGATGTATGCGATGGTTTGTACAAGACAAGATATTGCACGTGCAGTGGGAGTTGTGAGAAGGTATATGAACAATATAGGTAAAGAACATTGGGAGGCAGTAAAGTGGATTCTCAGGTATTTGAGAGGTACTGCTACTCATGCATTATGTTTTGGAGGTTCAGACACTATTCTACAGGGATATGTTGATTCAGATATGGCAGGTGATAAAGATAGCAGGAGGAGGACCACAAGGTATGTTTTTACTATAGGAGGAACTATAGTAAGTTGGATTTCAAAACTGCAAAAGGTTTTTGCACTTTCAACAACAGAAGCAAAGTATGTTGCTGCTACAGAGGCTAGTAAATAAATGATTTGGTTACAGAGATTTATGGAGGAATTGGGAAAGAAGCAGGAGAACAACAGGTTGTATTGTGACAATCAGAGTGCCATTCATCTTGCAAATAATTCATCCTTCCATTCGAAGACTAAGCATATACAACTGAGGTACCATTTCATATGATCCGTCTTGGAAGATGGACATTTGAAGTTGGAAAAGATACACACTAGCCAGAATTCTGCAGACATGTTAACAAAGGGAGTAACCGGGGAGAAATTGAGTTCTTGCTCAGTTTTAGTTGGTCTTCAAGCATGAAGATTAAGATGAGAAATTTTCTAGGTCCAAGAAGATTCAGAGTCCAGGATATACAACAGCGGTGGAGTTTTTGAGATCAGTCTCCAAGTGGGAGATTGTTGGTTGTGGAGCCTGATTATCTTCTTGATTCAGAGGTATTTTGTTTTCAGCCGTGTTTATAACCCATGAAGTATTTACACCCCAGAAGTATGTACACTCTTCCATGTGGGGGAGTGCAGAGGGGGGTTTCCCCCTCTGCAGGGTCCGGGGGAAAGTAGGCCCCCGAAGGAAAAATTTCCTTGTAAATGTATATTGTAATATCATTGTAAATCTGGACCATTCATTATAAGGTCACAGATCTAACGGTGGAAATTATGTTAGGGTGTTTTTCCCTAGAAGGCAACCCACTTTTATGAGGGAAATGTATTGCGGCTAGGGATCATAGCGAATATTGTATTCTGAGATAGGGGACTGTGAGAGAACGAAGAGGAAGTTACAACGGGTTTGTTGTAGGTTGTATCCCTTCACTTGATGGATAATAACAAAGGAAGGACCTAACAATTTCTCTGGTGGACATAGCCCACACCGGGTGAACCACATATATCTGTGTCTCTATTGTATTGTGTATCTTCTGTATTTTATTTCTGCATTTGTTTTATTTTATTGCTCTACGATCCTGTTTTTCTAACAATCCTCATGCCATATCATGAGTTAAAAAAAAAGTGAACGTGCTATTGATTGGAGTATACGATATCTGGGATAAAAAAATGCATCTAACTTATCAAAGAGAATTTTCCAAGTGTATATTTGTAACATCCAAGGGCTCTTTAAATCATTTGGATAAAGACAATTATTATGGGTGATTAAAGTTTTATTGCCCCATGAAAAACATAGTCTTATAGATCATACATATAGTCGACTAAAAGTATCTAAACTGTTTTTTTTTGGATTTAAATTGAATTCAACGATAGTAACAAGGACCCCTCGGTTCATATTGTGGAAATTACCTACTTCCCTCACCGAATTAGAGTAAATAATTATTATGGGTGATTAAAGTTTTATTGCCCCATGAAAAGCATAGTCTTATAGATCATACATATAGTCGACTAAAAGTATTTAAATTTGTTTTTTTTGGATTGAAATGGAATTCAACGATAATAACAAGGACCCCTCGGTTCATATTATAGAAATTACCTACTACCCTCACTGAATTAGAGTCAATGATGTTCGACCAAGTTCCACCTCTATGTGAATATTTCCTTTTGCTTCCATCAGATTCGTTTCTTTCATTACGCCAAAACTTATCTTATGTGACAATGAAGACTATTATGATCTATCTAGTGAACACATTAAAATATTATTGGAATTCTATTCTTAGAAGCAAGGAGTCTTATAGGAGTCTTAATGATAATGTCACATTTTATCAAAAATCCTTTCAATCCATTCCACCTTTGTATTTTTTTGTGTAAAGTATCTTCCTGTGAACACAATCCTGGCTGATAAACGTTTTTATTCTAACAAGTGCATCCAAAAGAATATTTTGGTAGTTTATAAAGGCGTAGAATATAGTAGAGGAAATAGAGACAATATAAATATCGAAGAGGTAGTATCTAACTGACACTGGTGTGAATTCCTGAGATTTTATGAAACCCGGATATAAGGAGAAGAAAATTTGTTTTTCCATCTTCAGAAGCAAAGGTAAATCAAGATTTTACACAATGGGAAAGTAAAAGAGGCACTTGAGTTTGCTCAAGAGGAACTTGCACCAAGGGGACGCAAAAATCCACTGTTAATTTCTTATTTGGCCTTGGATCAAAGGTGCATACATACTATGTTTGGCGGCTCTATTCATTTGCTGAGGGAGATACACTTCAAATATGGCAGACATAGCCTTTCATCATGATAACTGCAAGTGGGCAATGGATAGCACCACCTTTATCACAATAGACACGCATGAGAAGTACAAAAAAGCAAGAGGATTCTGGTACAACTTTTGTTACTGGAAGGAGCAGGCAGATTGATCATAAGTACTCCTTAACTAATGATCAGAGAGATGAATTCGAAGACATGTTGAGAATTTTGACCTTGAAAATAAATAAGATAAAAGAAGCTATGGGTTTTTCCTTGGATAATGTTGATGCAGCAGGAGAGGAGGTTGAGGTACTTACTGAATCATTGACATTGAAGGAGACCCCGAATCCAACCAAAGTGGCCAGGCTTATGCTAGTTTCTGACATTTTTCACAACAATAGTGCTAGAGTCAGGAATGCATCTGCTTATCTTACAAAATTCGAAGCAAGTCTACTTGATATTATGGAAATCATTAATGACCTATATCGAAAGATCATTGGATGGGTTACTGAAGAATCTTTGAAGGAATGAGTTTTGAAGGTTCTCCAGATGCACCACCAGTAAAGGACATTGACATTTTAGAAGATATTAGCAACGACAAAGAAGAAGGAACCAAATAAAATCAATATGCTGCATTGGTTATTGGAAAGGAAGCAACATGTAGAGAACTGTCCAGACTTCCTCTTGTGGAACTTGAAAGGTGTTGTAGACATACAAGGATATCCATTCGTGGGGGTAGAGATATGATAGTTGCACGACTACGTAGCTTAGAAGAGTGGCAGTAGAAAGGGAAATGTTGATGATAACATCTCGATTGGACCTGAAAACGGGCATGCAAATTACAGAGGCATTGCGGCTGGAGATGGAGGTCCAAAAAACAACTACACGAACAATTTGAGACCCAAACAAATCTACAGTTGCGAATAGAAGACCATGAAATATATCTACAGAAGACGTTTAAGGAGAAAACAAAAGAAGGTAACTTATTCAAGAGTCATAGTCCATCTATAGTTGGTTGCAGTGATCCATCTCTTGAAGAAATCTCAAGCAAGTTATCTAAGGAAGAATCTAATGTAGAACATTCCGAGCCAAATTTAGACACTTCAGGGAAAGAAAACTCAGTGTTTAAAAAACTCGTGGTTCTAGAACTTATGGTGATGGATAATAGTTGGCCTGGGACCATCACGAGTCCACTCTAGATTTGGAATTTCAACCGGAATCACCACTTTCAAAATCAAATGGGAAATAAGAGTTATAAACACATAAAGAAGGTGAAACATGTGGATAATAAAAGTTCTTAAACAAATTAGTTTTGTCTAGACAGTTCAAATGTAGTTATAAAAGTACTTAACTAAAAGAACCGTCCACCAAATGAGATAAAGGAAGCAACACACAACAAAGAGAGGAGAAATTTTTATGAAGACATAAATTTTATGAAGGAGAAAATTTAGAGAAAATTCTGAGAGAGAACTTTGGCAGAAAATTCAGAGAGTAGTATGCTTGGAGTGTTATGAGGTCTGGTTCATTTTATCCTTCTCTTACATATTCAACATGGATTGAAAAAATCATTGGTAGCTGGGAGTCTTGCGAAGAAGCGATAAGGACAAGCGAGGATGAGCTTGTTGGTCTTCATAAGGTAAAGGTTTACTTGTTAGTTTGTTGTATTAAGGGTCAATTTTATTTGGTGCTAATCGGTTTCTATATGAAGGTTTCCTCCTTGTGATCCACCACCATTGCTCCATTACACTTATGGCTCAAATTTATTTTTTTCCTTTTCATGCTTGGTATTTTTATTGTACATTGTGTCTAGAAAGGCTAAAGACCATATACCTTGCCCTAGTCTACGTAGAGACTTGAAGATTTTGAAGATTTATGAATTTGTATGGGAAGCCTCTTTAATGAAAATCAATTTCTTCTCACTCTGAACTATCTCTTGATATTTCTTTAAAATCCTCAATTTTCCTCATTGTTACACATTATTTTGGTCACCTCAGTGATCACCTGACAACATGTGTTCATGTTCCCTAAAAATATTGAAAGAGACTTTCTCCATGGGAAAAGTGATTTGATTCCCTCTTCCAAAAACCATATGAAGGAAGGTCGTCGCATATTGCTCTATTCATGGGGTGCAACGATGCTTGATCGTCATATCCTGCACTATACCTGGACTGCGACTTCGTCGCATGCTGCTATATACACAAGGTTGGATTATTGAGAGGGGGGGTGAATCAATAATAGTGTAATTATAATCCTTTTTCTACAAATAATCCAAGTGTTATATCAATGTAGAATTATTATCCAATAATGAACAATAAGAAATGAAAAACCACACACATACACGGTACACCAATGTTTTACGTGGAAACCCAAATCAGGAGAAAACCACAGAATGCTTTTTCTTATATGTCTTGAAGAATTACATTCATTGGAAGCACCGACTTCCTTTGTTTTCCAGCTGCAACTGGAAGGAGGCTCCAACCCCCTAGTTTCTCAGGATACAACCTGAGGGAAGCTCCAAATCCCCAATTCTCTAGCTACAACTAGAAGGAGGCCACAACCCCCTAAGTTTTCCGGCTACAACTGGAAGGTGGCTACAACCACCTGTCCTTGCCCCGTCCAACCGCCCTGAAGTAGAAGTAGAATGATGGAACTACTGTCACACTATCACTGTGAGATATACCACTATAAACCTGTACCAATAAACCTGAACCATGCATCAACCGTGCATCAACCTGTAATCAACCTGTACCATAAACAAGTTCATCAACCATGCACCAACCTATACCATAAACAAGTGCATCAACCATGCACCAACCTGTACCAACCAATCTGTAATCAACTTGTACCATAAACAAGTGCAACCAACCATGTTCCAAGTATGTACCAATCATGTGTCAACTACTCATCAACTATGAATCATCAATATGTACCAACATCATCAACTGTACACCTCATTTAAGTGCCAACTCATCAACTACTTGTCTCAACCATGTACCCAACTTGTACCTCAACCAAAATACCTCATCAATTTCATCATCCAAATATGATTTATAACTCTGTAATAGACCTGGTGTATATGATCACGTACCTGGAAACCTTCCTTAACTTTAAACAACAAGAGACTAGCATTTACATCAAACTTTTCTTTAGTCTCACATGACTAGTTTTGGATTAGTCAACAACCCTGACTTGAAATAATCATAAATTTGTACATGTAATGAATAAATATATGAAACTGATACACAATGTTCTTCAGTGTGTTTTATGTAATTTCTCCAGGTGTCACTACTTGGAACCTCTCAGAAAATTAGTTATAGCAAAAATGGCATACCTTGTTGAATTCTGGCTTATTCTAGAGAGTGACCTTGTAGAGCATGCCTTGCACAGAATACTTGTTGAATCGATATGAAAATATTAGAAAGAATACTACAGACTTTACTCTAAACAAAACATTTTTTCTTAATGAATTTGTATCTGTTATGAATAATTTATGACGTTTTTACTCGAAACACCTGTTTTTGACTAGTTTCAAGACTAGCCACAAACCCTATTTTCCACAGAGTGTAACTCCAAAAATAAAACAACCCACAAGATGAAGTTTTTACCACATATACTTGGATATGTATCATCAATGGCATAGCAATTTCATGTTCCGAATCGTTCTAGAAAACAAGTTATTGCAAAAATGGTGAGATGACCTGTAAATAACATACCTTAGAAAGCATCATCAAAATAATTTATCCTTCCTTGAATTCTGGCGTTCTTTTCTTCACCTTCCCTTAGAAATTCAGCTTAGATATAATTTGGTTACCTCAGAAACCTATAGGTATTCAATATTCTCAAGTGTGATTTAAATGAGAGAGCCTTGCCTCTTATTTATACTCTCCAAGTAGCTTCCTTAAAAACATCTTCTAGGTCACTTTGCCCACTTTCCTTATTTTAGGG
>SNQJ01S0031498.1:0-12736 GCA_010110895.2 Picea sitchensis | reverse complement strand
ATGTTATGAATTTTCTTTGTAAACCCTGTTCTTGATAGAAAGGTACATAAAGATGATACTAATTTTTTTGATGAATTCATGAATCATCCCTTGAAGGTACAAACCCTAAATTTTAAATCTGATTTAATCGATACTTTCAATATTAAATATAAATCATCTGTTGGTTGGCATGTCTTGGAGGTTGGTGATTGCTTCTTTTGGGTATTGATTGATCATTTCTCCGCACTATATACATCTATTGGTTGGAATTTTGGCAGTCCCTTCACGCACAAATTTGTCAAACTCATAAGACCCACATGTAAAGAAGGTGACACATTCCTTTACGCTAAATTTCATCCGACCTGAGTCCAAGCTAATGGTTTCTTTTCCTCTGAACATAAATAAAATAAAATAAATAATAATGATAAAAAAATTCGATAAGGGGTAGATTAGTTTTGGTTGATTTCACTTATTTAGTTTATTTTTTCCTTTTTATTCTTCTTTCATTTTTCTTTCTTTTCTTTTTTCCTTTTCATTATCAGAAGTGATGGAGCAATGATTGGCGATATTTAAAGGCAGACTATCTATATATTTTTAACTGATTGACCAAATGTGTTTTGGTGGACAACAGACTTGCAGGTGAACCAAATTGCCTTTCTTTGTCATAATCCCTCGCTTGTCTACCATGCGCTTGCTATGCGAGACATCCTCGTTCGTCACGTTCGTCAACCCATTCCCCATCTTCCTTCTTTCCCTTTATCTGTCCCCTTCATTTTGATATGCCTCCAGCATACACGTTGTGGATGCTCAGTGTTAACCTTGTGTTTTTCCCTCAACACACATCCATGACAATTTTCTAGCCTTGAATAATTTTGTCAAGATCTAAAGAGTCGTTCCTTCGGGTTATACAACAAGACCAAACCCCCTCATACTTACCACTTTCCATGAGTTATTCCATGAACTCCCTATCCATGAATCCCTTGACCTCCATCGTGTCTCCCCCTGTTGTATAACCTAGTCTACCTAACCCTATTGAACTCTTCTTGTTCCACATCGAGTCACCCTTAGTCTTTCCATTACCCTTCCATTTCACTTCCCCTAGTGAATCAAGGATCATAAGTTTATTGTTTCAAGTTGCATGCCACTGTAAGTGATGCACATCTGTTGGTTGGCAATTGTTGACGATGATTTTTGTCAACAATACTTAGCTGACAAAGCATTGCCAGGATCCCCCTCTCATTGCGTAAGTGCTGGCACAAGGCCTTGTGCACTCCCGCTAAGTTGCTTCTACACATTAAAGAAGATGCCATTAAAGAATAATTTTAGCTATGAAGAAGATGGTCGGTGATTAATTTTGAAGTTGCACATAATACGATATTGGTAAAATTGTTGAAGTTCTGAAACTATCACAAATTTGGCTCTCATTTCCCATTTCTCATATACCTTTATTATTATGACACTTTTAAATAAAGAAAAGTGAACCAATTATCTAAATTCATTGATGTGATAAACCATTCATATTACTTCCGTATGTTCTCATGATTCTCTTTTCAAGAAAGATAGATTCATATCCCTCCAATATTTAATTACATCATAAAGGTAATATAAAGTTTTCTTTTTATTATGATTTAAATAGTTTTTCATGACCATATTCACATTCTCACTTAATCCCATGTCCTATCCCTCTCTAATATTTAATCATACCAAACTTTCTTTAGGATTATCCTAATGCCATATCATGGGTTTAAAAAAAAAGGAACGTGCTATGGATTGGAGTATACGATATCTTGGCTAACAAAAGCCATCAAAATTATCAAAGGGAATTTTCCAAGTGTATATTTCTAACATCCAAGGGCTCTTTAAAGCATTTGGATAAACACAATTATTATGGGCGATGAAAGTTTTATTGTCCCATGAAAAGAATAGTCTTATAGATCATACATATAGTAGACTACAAGTATTTAAAAAGTTTTTTTTTTTTTTTATTGAAATGGAATTCAACGATAATAACAAGGACCCCTCGGTTCAGGAAGAATCGCCAAATTTAGACACTTCAGGGAAAGAAAACTCAGTGTCTAAAAAACTCCCGGTTCTAGAACTTATGGTGATGCATAACAGCTTGCCTGTGACCATCACGAATCCACTCTAGATTTGGAATTTCAACCAGAATCACCACTTTCAAAATCAAATGGAATATAAGAGTTATAAACACATAAAGAAGGTGAAACATGTGGATAATAAAAGTTCTTAAACAAATTAGTTTTGTCTAGACAGTTCGAATGCAGTTACAAAACTACTTAACTAAAAGAACCGTCCACCAAATGGGATAAAGGAAGCAACGCACAACAAAGGGAGGATAAATTTTTATGAAGACATGAATTTTCTGAAAGCGAAAATTTAGAGAAAATTTCTTTTAGTTTTTTCAAGGTATAGCTTTTGTTATTTTTAATTTTGTTATTTCTCGTATCCTAATTTCTAAAAAAAAAAAAAAAACATTAAAATTATTACTCTGTTATTTCTTTAAATTAACGTTTATTTAATGAACTTTTCTTTTAATTAGATCGTTTATTTATTTATTTTGAATTTCTCTAGTTTATTGTTAGCTTTGTTACTTTTTGCTAGAGTAAAAACAAAACAATTCCCTTTTGATTTTATTTGTACTTCCTTTATTTATTTTATTACTTAAAATGTATAGAGTAATTAAATCGTAAAATAGCATAAAGATCATAAATTAAATATTGTTAAAAGGAAAATTACAAGGCAAAGGAATCTATGCGAGTAATTAAATTGTAAAATACTATAAAGATCATAAATTAAATAAAAATTAAATATTGCTAAAAGGAAAATTACAAGGCAGAGGAATCTATGCTTGGATTGTAGGTTAAGAGAAAATTGACCTAGAGTTCAATGCGTTTTCTTGTCCGTCAATTTAAGCCTAGGGTGATATTCTCGTCTCTTCTCGCCTAGCCACGTGAGAGGTTGAAAATGTTGATGTTGGAGACTCTCTAGTCCCTTGACGTCAATAACTACTATTTTGACAACAAAACTAGAAGTATGGAGAAGAGATCTTCGAAAAGAAAAATAGGAGAGGACTCCAAATCAAAGTTGCATGCAAGAAGGATTTTGGAATGGAAGGTCGGCCCTGATCCCGAGGAAAATGCAGTTCAAGCGGCTTCATCGCTCAACGCTTTTGCATGATTAAATGCCTCCTTTTCTTTAGAGGTAACTAATTCCTTGAACACTGCTGGTACCTGGGTAATAGAGGTCAAAATAGAGATGAAGGACATAAGAAACCAATTTGACATAGATGTCCAAGAAGTTGTCAACGCAACTGCAAGCCTAAACTCAGGTAAGCTAAGTGGTTCCCTACATGCACAAAGAGACAACATGAATGAAGAGTTCAACAAGAGGATGAAAATACTACGGGACACCCACAAGGAGGAGTTGGAAGTAGAAAAACATAAACTTAGCGCCGCTCAAGAAAAGACTAGCGCCTCAACAGGTACCATGGAGTCCATCAAAGCTCAAGAACTGGCTGTTAGCGAAGATCTAGCTAAGGTAAAGAATGTGCTCCTTGGTCTACTGATCGATATACGAGTAGAGCGGAAAGAACAATTAAATCTGTAGAGTACTCTGATTGAGACTCAAGAAAGGTATCGAAAAGCTAGTGAGGCTTTTGTGGAGATGGTAAAATTGTAAGACATGCTACAACCTATACCTACCTCCCTACCAGTTTATTCAAAAAGAGAAAGAATCAGGTACCGAATGTTGTTTGACACCAACAAACCTCTCTTCGAGAGTGCCCGTTCCACCCAAGGGGTGGTTGCTGACATATGTGCACAACTGCGGAAAAACAATAACGATCTCGTAGCAGAAGCATGGATACATCCAGTGCAATCAATAGATGAAATGACTTCTGTCAACACGAGGGCGGTTGAAGTGGAAGATTTAAATAAATCCAGCCAGAAAAGCATTTGATATTTGATGTTTTTTGATGAAAAATCAATTGATGAACATCTGTTATTTCCTACTCAACATCTATTATTTCCTACTCATCTTACCAAGAAGATTTGATCGTTTGTAAATGCCACGGTTGAGCAGTTACCGAAAGAAGTGACCACAAAATTCTATAACGAAGAATCAATCTTAGAGAGATTGCAATCGATCGAGCTCGAGATAATTTTTAATGACTACTCCACTTGTAAGGAACACCAAGACCAACAGTAGGAGTAGACCATGTCATGATTGCTAAATTTTCCATTTTTTGTCGAGATCTTGTTTCCTCTTGATGCTGTAATCTTTGTTGGAAAATGAAGAGTCCTTTTTATGAAACGGATCAAGTATCTATAATCATCATGAAAAACGATTGTAAAGGGAGGCCCCTCACTATATTATGGGGCTCTGCCCATTTGAAAGGGATTTTGGGTCTTGGAACTTAGCAGAAACATATTAGTATCAAAAGTTATTTTTTGAATCCAAGAGACATTCAAAATCTAAAGATTATGGTATTGATATGTGTGAATGAGATTTTTCTGTTTATACATTTCTATGTTTGTAATCTGTGAATTTTAGTTGACGAATTACTTCAAAATTAATATTTTCATATTTATAGTTATCATGATTCCTTAAGATGAGTACAACAATAACGTGATTGTGTTAGATATCCCAATTCTTTGGTTCATACAGATTATGCTATCAAATATTCGTATAACTTATGTCATCAACTTATTCTAATCAAGTAATATAGATCTTTCACTTTATTCATTTATTATTTTATTTTTCTCCTGATCAGGATAGGTTAGATTAAATAACATTATTTTTAAATTGCATGTTAGATTACTGGTTGTATCTTCGCATTTAAGGTCATTTAGTTGTGTTTCTCTTCTTTTTCTCATTACTTTTTTAAATTTATCTGAGAACCTTCGGTTCTCAGATTGCTATTTTAGTTCATTTTTAGTTAGATTTTTGTTAGTACATTAGTTATTTGGTAAGCAGGCCAAAATCTGGTCGGAAGCATTGTCCCAAATGAGAGCGGGTCTAGTTGGGACCTGTCACCGAGCATTTTCCCTCAATTGATTGAACGAGTCATTCTGGCCCGTCAACAAAATGGCGCTAGAAGGAGGGATACATAACTTAATGGATACAAATAGAAATTTGATTTCTTCCCATTCTTCCCCACAAGTAAGCTTTTCCTTCATGACCGATTCCCATAAATTTTTCTCTGAACATAATGACTTCCCTTCATAATATATGGTAAATACTACGGCTCAGGTTAACACTCACCATGTTTCCTCTCATCCTGAAACATCTTTATCTTCTCCTCAACCTCATATCTTAACTATCTCATAGATCGACTCTCTAGTCAGGTTTTCAATAGAACGAACCAATCGAGCTTTGACTAGACAACATAGCAGACATACCAAACAACTTCCCTTAGATTACTCTCTACCTGAAAATCAGGAAGATATTCATCATACGGATCCCTATTTCGCTAACCCATACTCCTATTTAGAAAACCATTCATTCGGGACTCCTGAATATCACGTTCCTGAAGACACATTCGATTTCCCTGAGGCTTCAGAATTCAATCTTGAATATCATATACTGGTCGGAGGGGCAGGAGATATACCACCCTCACCTCTCGAGTCCCCCCTCATACCCCCAGAAATGAGTTGGAGGATAATTCTGAAGAAGGGTATGGGTCTAAGAGTGAATTTAAGGATAACCCCTTTCAACCTCATATCTTAACTATCTCATAGATCGACTCTCTAGTCAGGTTTTCAATAGAACGAACCAATCAAGCTTTGACTAGACAACATAGAAGACAGACCAAACAACTTCCCTTAGATTACTCTCTACCTGAAAATCAGGAAAATATTCATCATACGGATCCCTATTTCGCTAACCCATACTCCTATTTAGAAAACCATTCAGTCGGGACTTCTGAATATCACGTTCCTGAAGACACGTTCAATTTCCCTGAGGCTTCAGAATTCAATCTTGAATATCATATACTGGTTGGAGGGGCAGGAGATATACCACCCTCACCTCCCGAGTACCCCCCTCATACCCGCAGAAATGAGTTGGAGGATAATTCTGAAGAAGGGTATGGGTCTAAGAGTGAATTTAAAGATAACCCCTTTCAATTCATTTTATATCAACCTCAAAACATGGCCGGAGTGAATGAAAACCAAAATCCTCCTCCTTACCAACCTTGGTTGTTTGCTGATGCAGTTGTTATACTTGTAATCCAGCATGAAATGCCCAAACACCTTGAGAAATTCCTACCTAAATTTGACCCTAACAAAAAGAATTCAGTCGATAACCATATTAAGAAATTTTTCTTGGTTGTTAGGTTACAAATCATTTTCCATGAAGATGTCATATGTCATCTGTTTCCTCTTACCTTTGAATAAAAAATGTCTATGTGGTATTTATCTCTGGAAGAAGCTTCCATTCCAAATTAGAGGATTTTTGAAAGCTCTTTTCTCTGAAAATTTGGGGAAAACAAGAAAGCAACCACTTGGGTCCTTGAACTATCAAGAGTCAAAATGGATGCCAAGGAATTAGTTACTAATTACAATCGATGGTTCCTAAATTCGTTAAAGCGAATCCCATGGGCCTCAAAACCTGTTGAAGATGTCACGATTGAATTTTATACATTTGGTTTACCCATGTCTATGGCCATGTATGTGAAAAATTCTAAAAATGATACTCTAGAAGAAGCTTTCCAAGAAGCCCTTAAATTTGAGAGAAAACTGTTAAGTTTAAAGGGTAGTTCCAATTCAGAACCATCTAAAGATAAAGGTAAAAATAAAATCCTTGCATCTAAATCCCGAGAAGATAAAAAAACCTTTGATTCGATAGATATGGAATCTCTTCAAAGAATATTTAAAAAACTATCCAACAACTTAGTCAACCTAAAAAGAAGTATTGGAGAGGGATCTTCTAATCAGAAAAGGTTTTTCAAGGTCCCACCTAAAAAATATAGTAACACTCCCCCAACTAGCAAATCCTCCCCCTCTTAGATGGAAGGCATCAATATGGAAGATATTTTCCAAGCCCTTCAAACTTGGCCAACATAGAATATGGCTGAAAACACTGATGAAAGGAATGGAAGTAAGGAACAATAAGAACAACCCTAGGATTCTGATGCGCTGATTGATAAAAAAATAAATGGTTTTTGGGAAATATATTTTGGATAAGATGAAGAAGAAGCGGAAGAAGTACACGTCTCACAAAACGTCATGACAACCAGAAGTGCTGGTAAGAATATTCCTGATAACACCCCCGCCATTCCTAATCTTGTTTGTCTCACTATGACTACTCCCAAACAACCTTCTCTTTCAACCAATACTACCCCTAATTCATCAAAGCATACTTCATTGAATCCCAAAATAATAGATCAAAAAACGAAGTCAAATATTTCACCTACACCCTTGGACAAATTGGAATATTACTTTTTAGAAGATATAAAGAAAACAAAAGCCAACATTTCTTTGTTTGAACTAATGAAAATTCCACAAATCCAAGAAAATTTCGTCTGAACATTACAAGGTAAGACTTCTCCTAGCTTTCGTGAATCAAACTCGGGAACCAAAAAGGTAATCACAAAGGTAACTTCACCTAATAACAATATTCCTTCCAAAAGTCATGTGGTGATCAATGCATCCTTAACATGTCATAGATCCAGGTCCAACACTCCTCCTTTCCTTATCACTTTTGAAATCTTCAATAAGAATGTACATAATTGCATGGTGGACTTCAGAGCTTCATCCAATGTCATGCCCCTTAAAGTCTATGAGAAACTTAACATCAAACTTGAACCATCTAACATTCATATTATCCAGTTAGGCAGAACTAAAGTTAAAGTGGTCGGGTAATTGAAAAAAAGTGTTGATTAGGATGTCTTCTAACCCGAAATTTCATCAAACTATAGATATAATAGTAGTGGACATTCCTGATAATTATGGTATGCTCTTAAGTTGAGTTTGGTCGGCCATGTTGAACAATTATTTCGCTACCGATTGGTCCCATCTATGGCTCCCTTTCAATGGTAAAATGAACCAAATTAGGATTGACAGAGAAAGGTATATGAAACATATAGTCACTGATTTAAACGATCCAAATGAACCGGTGATGTTCAATCATTCCATTCTTGGGAATTATTCATTTGAGACTTTTTTTGGGAATTTCACAGCTGAACCATCAACTCTCGTGGAATCTAATGCTAAATCAGAAATCCTTCATTGCACCTAGATTATTGAGTCCAGTTGAGATATAGTTGATCAAATTAACCATCCCCCAGATGTATAGACTAATGTAGTTTTTAGAGATAAGTTAGAAAAATGCACTAATTCTACTAACCTTTTGAAAACCAAAAAATATGAAAATTCAAAAATATCATTTGAAATAAAAAAGGTGATCCTGATATGTAGACGTTATTCTTCGATGGATCAAAATCTTTAGAAGGTGCAGGAGCAGGTTGTATACTAAAAGATCTGAAAGGTACTAAAATGTTAATCGCATGAAAATTGGAATTTCCTTGCACCAACAACACTGTTTAATATGAAGCCCTTGCATAGGGACTTAGGAAGGCAATTGACTTGAAAGCAGAAAAAATCAAGGTATTTGGTGACTCCAAAATCATTGTCAGACATGTACAAAATACTATTCATTACCTTTCAAATCACTTGAAAAATGATTAGTCTGAGGTCTGGGAGATAATTAAATCTTTCACTACTTTTAATACTAACACCATTCCCCGGTTGTTAAATTCTAACGCTGATTTATTGGCAAATGTGGCATCCAGATTAATATCCTTAGAAAAATTTATGCTTGACTCTTTCTCTGTTGAAATTTTGTACATGCCATCAATTCCAAACAATATCGTAAGTTGGAGGGTCTTTGATGATGACCATCAACTCATCAATTTTCTACACCTCAAATATACATTCAAGGATTCTATCATAGATGAGGGCCAACACGACATACTGATGAATCCTGATAATAACGATGATACTAAAGTAGTAGGCTTGTCCAACAATATTCCCAAGAGTGTGGTCAGGTTAGAAAAACTCTACGACCTTCAAGACAAATTCAAGAAGATCACGAACTGCAAGACGAAAAACTCATACATATAGTTTTAAACAGTAAACCTGGGATCCAAGTTTTCTCCTTAGAACGTCAACCTGTGAAAAAACTGTTCTCCTAAAGAAAAATAGGCATACATAAATTTATTCAAAGAATATAAAGATATTTTCACGTGGACAAATGAAGACCTCAAGACATATGATAAAAATATCATACAACATGTCATTCTCATGAAAGATCAAACCAAAACTTTACAACATAAGATGAGGAAGATGCACCCGAGTCTTGAACCTCAGGTTAAAGAAGAGATAAATAAATTGTTGGTGGCTAGAATCACTTTTTCGGTAAGGCATACATAGTGGATATCAAAATTAGTACCGGTAAGAAAAAAGAACAGGGATATCCGACTCTGTGTTGATTTCAGAAATGTAAACAGAGCCTTTGAAAAAGATAATTACCCTCCACCTTCCATGGAAAAAAAATTGCAATGTGTGTCTGGATCAAAAACACTTTCCCTGCTAGATGGATTCTCAGGGTATAATCAAGTCCTAGTAGCTCATGAATATCAACTCAAAACAACTTTCATAACCAAATGGGGAACATATGCCTATGGAAAAATTCTTTTTAGACTGATAAACACTAGAGCCATGTTTCAACGAGCCATGGACATTGCCTTTAGAGGTCTTGTAATGTACCTCAAATTTGTCATAATTTTTTTTTTCTTAGGGACGTTAATCTCCAATTCCTTAAACAGACTCGTAATTAAAAGAAATTAGCCTTTTATCTCCATTGCTAAACTTTGATAAGTTTTCTTAAGTTCTGATTATCAACGATGACATTACTACCCCACCTTTACACACATTGAACATAGTTCCTAAGTGGGAAAACTCCACATTCTAAAATTTCCTCTTAGTTCTAAAGTTATGCTAACATTGATATACATATGTCTATACATTATATTAGGCTTAGAACTATAATAGGCTTAGGACTTATGGTCCTAAACTCTCCTATAAGTAACCCACTTCTATACTTGTGCGCAAGGTTTAACTCATTTGACTATTCGAAAAAGCTCGTGTACCATGCATAACGTATTGGGGTCGAGGTTATACACCTTGGCGAAGTGTTGATGGTTAACATAAGAAATTTGACATTTCCTTTCAAGGCCAAAGCCATCGAAATGAATCCCCGGTAATTTAATGGTTAGGTAAATATCTTCCAGTCATAATCGGCATAAAGGTTTTCTGGTTAATAAAACCCCATGCTAACAATTCATTTAACTCTACCTAATCTAAATGATGTCTCAACTAAATGATGTACTAACTGAATTGATAGCAGTTAAGTTAACAATTTCCATATGGTCGAGTCACAAAGGAAACTGCCCTTTACTTCGTATCCCATTTAATGTGAAAGGAAAGGTTCTTGTCAGACGAGAGTTAAGCCTCTGAACCGACCATTAATGGAGGCCTTGTGTATGCGAATAACAAGGGCTATCACCTGACCCTTCTTCCAATATGGACACACCAATTCTGCTCCATCACATGGCTAGAGCATCCCTTCGTACCATCAACATTCACTCTATGTGGTATGAGTTCTTTAGGGTTATAGGATTTTTACTTTTGTCATTTGTGAAGTTCTCCAAAATTAGCTCTACGTTTTAGTTTCTCAGCCAGGGAGAGTGGCGACTTGGAGGACTTCCCCGATGGAGGCAGACATATCTATATGATCACCCTGGTAAGTTTCACAATGTTCCTGTATTTTGATAGTTGAGTGGCACCTCGAGGTTTCATTACAGAGGAATGAACTCTATGCACCGTAACTTTTATGATGAATTTTAGTTAGGTTACCCTCTTATCGTTATTCTACTCAAAAAATCCCTGGACTGTTCTCACTAGTGGTAAGTGGCTTCACTGTCATTTTTCTTTATTCTCAATCTTCCTAAAAAGGACTCAGCATTCTGCCCTTTTTGTTTCCGTTTCCAACGAATCTGCACTGGTATAGTTTTTTTTTCGTATGTAGTTTACTCTTAGGGCTCGTCGCCCCCTACATTTATTTATTGTTCTATGCTATTATTTGGTGTTGAGTCTCTACGAGACTTCACAAGAACTCTATCCCAGAAGTTAAATCGATAAGGTAGAATCCACGCTGTAAACTGCATGTTATATTCTTCCCAAGTTAAAGCAATTCCATTCGGTAGGTTTTAATAACGTTTCATCTCTTGGTTGGGTATTTTGTATTGAGCTTTACTTGGGGTCCTCCGTTTCCCAACTACTAGATGATTCTTAAAACTGTAATTTTCCCTCAGAAAGATTTATGTATTTTCATTCGGCATAGCCATATATAAATAGATGTCTAGGAATTATGTGAATCAAATAAATTCATTATGGGGATATGTTCTGTAACATGAGTTGCTTTGGGATATGTATTTAATTTTGGGTCATCATTTTTCATTCCATTATCTTTGATGTCTGTGTGTGTGACAAAATCCATTTGAGCTGGGTAAACTTGGCAAGAACGTTGATTCTGTAATTAAACATCGAATTGAAAAGCAACCCCTGAACACAGACAATCGGTCCATGTTAGAATTTTGATAACAATATTGGCATATGGCATTTATTCTATGTTTAAAGTTCAGACTTCCCATGTTAATGTCGTTTATTGATTTGTTTCCTAAAGAGTTTGATTTAGATAAATTTGTTAACCAATTCTAATGATGGGGCCCTGTTATTGTGAGGGTACCCATCAAGAGGTGCTTAGACCCCATCCCCCTTTGATCTGGGGCGTCTACTCAAACCAAAACACGAAAGGGAGAAGCATCAGGGTTTCTGAGTCATAAGTTAAGTAAACTCAGTAAAACCCTTTCCCGTCTTAAATCATTCTTTTGAAGGGTACATTCATTTTCTTCTGTTGAATAAATATTATTAATTATTTCATTTTCCTTGCAGGGACATTGGACCATATACCATTTTCGGACTCAAGCCTCTGCCATCTACATAATAGGTATTCGGGTTCCATAACGCCGCTCTTCAGAGAACGCCTAGGTTTTATAAGGATAGATACGATCTTAAAGCTAGAATGATAGCATCGTGGGTGAAAGAATGTCCACTCATAAATATAGTCCATTCTTTTAGCTTTGTATATTTGAATTTAATGGAAGGCATAAGGATCATAACCTTGTTACTGTGTAATTGATTGAATCACATGATTAGAATATGGCTGAATTTTTAAAATTTGTATATTTGATGTTAGGGTGGAAATATGAATAGTCGATTCCTTGCAGAGCAATGGATCTGTTTAATGAGTGATTCTGGAATGGATAACATACACACATCTATGAACAACTATTTCGTCTTGATTCCTTTCTTTGTATATTATGGAGAAAATTCTACGATTTTCTTGCTTAGTCCTGTAGCTTTACTCTTTTTGCATTATCTCAGATTCTCGTTTATTATCTATTAGCTAGTTCATTTATCTTTAATAATAAATTCCTTTCCAGGTTTCTCATTTTTGAATTTGCATACTATTTTCTTTCCGTCATTGTATATTCCATAAGTTTCACTAAAACTTAGTTAGACTGTTGTCTTCTATTGTTGTTAAGAACCAAATATCAATATAGCATAGAAAAACCTCAGAATAAGTATTCAACGCCTTGAAAAAGAGAGAAAAT
>SNQJ01S0031497.1:85861-103174 GCA_010110895.2 Picea sitchensis | reverse complement strand
TTGTATGAAGAATAGGTGTTTCTATTGAGCCATGTACAAAAGAACTGGATTAATATAAGAATGCTTTGATCCAAACTTCATTGTGTGTCATGGTTGCTGTACTTATCTTTTGAATGGTATGTTACAATTTGCTTATATTCTCTGTTATGTATTTGTTTCAATGCTATGTGTATGCTTGTGATTTCATGGTGAATGTATGAAGTTTGTGAGAGGAGAAGTATAAGTTTCAATTGTTTCTCTTCCTGAGAAATCCTGCAAGAAGTGTAGTGAGAGTTCACAAGGAGTGCGTTGACAAGATTCTGAGTTTTATCTCAGAAAACTCAGGAGAGATAGCGTTAACTTATACCAGAAGAAGTACGAGTGTGGCACACAGTCGTGCAACAAGTGCACAGACTGAGGAGGGTGCTAGATTTATTTATCCCTATGGAGTGTTTGTGATCCAGGTGGATATCGGTGGCCACCCACCTTTCCCAGCTGGCTCAAAACAACTTTCTAGCAATTTTGATAATTTACTATTTTTAGCCATTTTTTGGGTCTTGAACTTCTGGAGCCGTTTTTAGGCCCTAAACGATGTTTTTTGGGGTATGTTGCATGCAATTGTTGGATTCCCCGGATATATCTTTCCAATGGGCTATCATATGCCTAAAATGGAGATCGTATGCAAAAGTTACGACCCTGGGAAGTTGATGTACTGACTTACCCAAACAGGGCCCACATGACTTTTGGCGCATTCGAGGACTACAACAGTTGCAAAAAATTTCATGATGAAATTTTGCAACCGCATCATACCCCAAAAAACGTCATTTAGGGCCTCAAAATGGCTCCGGAAGTTCAGGACCCGAAAAACTGCTAAGAATAGTAAATTATCAAAATTGCTAGAAAGTTGTTTTGAGCCAACTGGGAAAGGTGGGTGGCCACCGATATCCACCCGGATCAGGTTGCAGGACCTCTGTTGCAAGGAGTGCACAGAGCAGGAATTGTTGGATACTCGAAGGTTATTTCGAATATGTGCAAGGTGTGTGCACAAGATTCTTTAGAATCTAGAAGTATTCAGGAGGAATAATCCTAGGAAGGATAGCGTTGTTCAAAAAATTCGAAGGGGGGACATAAGTTGTTGTTGCCCGGGGGGGGAATCAAGTTCAGAGAGTCAGTGCCGAGCTACTTGACCAAGGACTCATTGATATCTAGACAGATCGTGGAAAGTTTCGAGGGATAAGTGTCGATTGTTCGTGAGCCATTGGATCAAACAGAGCTATGAGGAGGATAAGGCGGATATCCATTCAACTCTTGAAGCTTAGGAGAGATAGGGGCTGTCGATACCAATAGATTTGGAACATTAGTTTGTTTTGGGATATCAGGGAAACATAGTTTAAGACTTCCCCAAAGTCGCAAAAAGTGAATCACTGACAAAATCTTGGTCGTTGATTTGCAGAGGATCTAGACTATAGATATGGGGTCATCATATATTTGGGAATCGAGGATCTTGGAAGGAAAGGATGACTTTTTCGCTGATTCTCCGAATTGTGAAATCCTGAAACAATTGGGAGCTGGAACTTAGTTTCTAGAGGAAGGTCACATCGAGTGTATAGAACAGAGGGTTAGCGTTTGCTAGGCCCTTTTCGGGTTTCAGAGGTTGGGGTGTTGGAGCTGTATCCCGACAACATTCCTGAAACTGCGAAGTGCGAGTGGTGTTGAGTTGGCACATGGAAGTAGTGCCGTGGTCGTGTAGGAAGAGAGCTCGCGCCTTGTGCTAGTTTGTGCAGGCGGGGTTTTGCTGAAGGACCTGTGGTTTTGATCGATTGAAGGTTCTAGCAGTGGAACGGAAGAGCCATTTCAACTCAGTGATATAAGAGATGCTTAGACCGATAGGTTAGCAGGCCTAGTTGAGGTAGGTGTCTACGCCAAGTGGTATCAAAGCACACAATATTTGTTTTTGTAGGTGAGATAAGACAAAAGGAAAGTTGTGACTTGAATTTTGCATGGAACATATTTAAATCATGCCGCCCAGAAGGCGCCAAGATAGACCAATGCCCGATCCAGTTGTGGAAAGGGAAATGAGAGAACTCCGTGCTCGATTAGATGCTATAGAGACATCACAGAGATGAGCTACTGATACTGGAGATGTCAGTGAAGCCGAAAGAGAAAATGAGGCTGGAGCTGGAGAGGAAGTTGTAGCCGAAGATGCTGTAGAAGAACGTCTATTCAGAGCTATTGCAAGAATAGGTTCCAGAGCAAAGATGGATATTCCAATGTACAAAGGAAACTTAGACGTTGAGTAGCTGCTAGATTGGTTTAGAGCTCTGGATAAGTACTTCGATTATGAAGATATCGAAGAAGATAAGAAAGTTAAAGATGTTGTCACTAGACTTAAAGGGCATGCAACACTATGGTGGGATGAACTGCAGGCTGAGAGGCGTTGCAAAGACAAGAAAAGAATCAAAATTTGGGATAGAATGGTTGCAAATATGAAAGCCAAGTTTATACCCAGAGATTACCAAATTAATCTATTTCGAAGAATGCATAATTTGAGATAGAAAGGGATGACAGTGAAAGAATACACCAAGGAATTTTATCGACTTAACATCAAAGGATGTCATCGTCAGAGTGATGATGAGAAGGTCGCTAGATAGATGAATGGTATGATATATGACATTCAAGATGAGATGAGCATGGTGACGATTAGAAATGTGGAAGATGCTTATCAGATTGCTTTAAAGGCTGAAGAGAAATTGGTCCGAAAGTAAGGACAAAGACGAAGAGGTAGAATTCAGAGTAGAGACAAAGTGGTTGCCCAAGACAAAGTACAAAAACCCAAGGATGAAGAGAAGAAACCTCATACTCACCCAGAGAGAGGAGGAAGCTCACAGGGGAGACCATATGCCGATAGAACCACTTTTTCGCTAGCCAGAGGAAGAGGAAGAGGCAAAGGTGGTGAGATAAAGTGTTTTGTCTGTGGAAAGATGGGACATAAGTCTTATGAATGTCTTGATAGAAAAATAGATGTAGGAGGCGAAGCTCACATTTCAAAAGCGCAAGGGAGGAATGTTGTGTCAGAAGATGCAGAAGGTGGAAGGTCATTAATGATGAGGACAATTCTCTTGAAGCCAGAGAAAGAGATAGAAAATCCAGTTCATAGGAACAATTTATTTAGGACTGCTTGCAAGACCAAGGACAAGGTATGCAAGGTAATAGTTGATAGTGGAAGCACATATAACCTAGTATCCACAAAGATGGCCGAGAAGCTGGAATTGGAAACAATCGCACATCCAAGCCCATATTAAGTTTCGTGGTTACAAAAAGGGCACCAAGTAATTGTCCCTAAACAATGTTTAGTTGAGTTTAAGATAGGGGGATATAAGGATGAAATTTTATGTGATGTTATTCCCATGGACGCCTGTCATCTTTTGTTGGGGAGACCTTGGAAATATGGGAGAAAAAACACTTACACCTTGGAGAAATATTCATGATGGGAGAAAAAACACTTACACCTTGGAGAAAAATGGTAGAACGCATATGTTGTTGCCAATTAAAGACAAGGAGGTAAAAGCAGAGGCGAGCAATACTATACTTCTCATGAGTGGGAAGGAACTTCTTAATGAGGTCAGGAAAGATGAATAAATGCAGTTTTTTGTGGTTAGAAAACCTAGAGTCATCTTGACCAATACTTGGATGGATGACCTACCTGAAGGAATTCAAGAACTATTGAAGAATTTCAGTGATAAAGTGGTGGACACATTACCTTGTTCGTTGCCACCCATTAGGAGCATAAGTCATCACATTGACCTTATACCTAGAGTGAGTTTACCAAACAAAGAAACATACAGAATGATGCCGCAGGAGAATGAAGAGGTCAAGAGACAAGTCCATGATTTGATGGATAAAGGATTGGTTCGAGAAAGCTTGAGTCCATGCACTGTACCGACAGTGTTAAGTCCAAAGAAGGATGGTGGATGGAGGATGTGTACAAACTCAAGGGTGATAAACAAAATCACCATGAGGTATAGATTTCCTTTACCGAGGATGGATGTCTTGATGGATTGCTTGAGTGGGGCAATTTTTTTTTCAAAAATTGATTTGAAAAACAGATATCATCAGATTCAGATGAGGGAAGGTGATGAATGGAAGACAACATTCAAGACAAATGAAGGACTATATGAATGTCTTGTCATGCCGTTTGGCTTAACAAATGCGCCTAGTACTTTCATGAGATTGATGAACGAGGTCTTGAAATATTTCATTGGAAAGTTTGTAATCGTGTATCTTGATGATATACTGATCTTCAGTAAGATTGAAGGGGAACATCTGAAGCATATAACTGCAGTAATGAGGAGGTTACACCAAGAGAAATTGTTGATAAATCTGAAAAAGTCATCTTTCATGAAGACATAACTCATTTACTTAGGTTTTGTGATCTCTGCAAATGAGTTGAAGATGGATCTTGAGAAGGTAAAAGAAATCAGGGATTGACCGTCGCCAAAGAACATATTTGAAGTCAGAAGCTTCCATAGATTAGCCAGTTTTTACAAGAAATTCATCAGAAATTTTAGTGGAATTTCTGCACCGATGATGGACACAGTCAAGAAAAGACATAAATCTTTTCATTGGATAGTGGAAGCAGAGAACAATTTCAAGTTACTGAAAGAGAAGATTACTGAACAACCAGTTTTGGTTCTGCCAGATTTCATTAAAACATTTCAAGTGAGATGTGACACAAGTGGATTTGCGATTGGAGTAGTCTTAAGTCAATATAACAGGCCGATTGCATACTTCAGTGAGAAGATGAACGATGCAAAGAAGAATTATTCTATGTATGATAAAGAATTTTATGCAATCATACAGGCATTGAAGAAATGGAGGCATTACTTGGTTCCGAAAGAGTTTGTCTTGTACAACGACAACCATGCTTTACAATTCATAACTCGATAGGAGAAATTGAACCAGAAACACACAAAATGGGTTGAATTTATGCATAACTTTACTTTTGTCATAAAGAACATTTATGGAATTGCTAACAAGGTTGCTGATGCATTGAGCAGGAAATGTTTGATTTTGTAGGAGTTTCATGTGAAGACCTTAGGTTTTTATAGCCTTAAGGATATGTACAGAGATGATCCAAATTTTAAAGATGCTTATGAAGCATGCGAGAATCCTGTTCTAAGAGACAGAAGCCAATGGATTGAATACATGGTTCAAGATAGACTGTTATTCAAAGGAAATTAGTTGTGTATTCCGAAGATTTCTTTTAGAGAGAATCTTCTGAAGGAAAATCATACTGGAGGATTGGCTAGACATTTTGGCCATGACAAAACATTCATGCAACTGAATAGATTATACTATTGGCCATGGATGAGGACCGATGTCAAGAAATTCATGAACATGTGTAGAATTTGCCAGCATGCAAAGGGGAAAAGACAAAATACAGGGTTGTATCAACCATTTCCAATACCAGAGAGGCCATGGGATGTGATAAGCATGGATTTTGTGTCGGGAATGCCGAGGACACAAAGGGTTTTTGATTCTATATTTGTGGTAGTCAATAGATTCTCTAAAATGGCACATTTCATACCATGTTAGAAAACCAGTGATGCAACTCACATTGCAAATCTGTTTTTCAAAGAAGTTGTTAGATTTCATGGCTTACCCAAGAGTATTGTCTCTGATCGAGATACCAAATTTGTTGGTCATTTCTGGAGGAACCTATGGAAGAAGTTGGGGACGAACTTATCTTTTAGCTCAATGTATCATCCTTAGATGGATGTATAGACTGAGGTAGTAAATAGGAGTTTGGGGGAATTATTAAGGAGTTTGGTAGCTGAACGCCATAGTCAGTGGGATTAGGTTCTTCCACAGGCAGAATTTTCATATAACGACTCACCCAACAAGAGTACATGATAAAGCCCATTTTAGATAGTGTATGGAATGCAACCAAGAGGAGTCTCTGAGTTGAAAGAATTAGAGCAGAATGAATTCTGGAGTGCTAGCAAAAAATATTTTGCAGCAGGAATGTAGGAGCTCCACAGTAAAATCAGAGAGCAGTTGCAGAATTCTAGCTAGGAATATAAGCGCATAGAAGATCATCATAGAAGAGAGCTTCAATTTGAAGTAGGTGTTTTAATTTTAGTGCACCTAAGGAAGGAGATATTACCAAGGGGAACATATAATAAGATGAAAATGAAAAAGATAGGGCCATGTAAAATCTTGAGGAAATTTGAGGCCAATTCTTATGAGATAGAATTGCCGGATGGAGTTGGAATATCACCCATATTCAACATAGCAGACCTGTACGCTTACATAGTCGATGGACTAGGGGGATCAGAGGATGAGAAATAAGTTTAGTGGGTCAAACAATTGCCTGTAGCTGAAAATCCACAGATGGAAAGGATAATTGACCAGAGAGTTAGCAAGAAGACTCGAAGGAAAAAATATTTTGAGTATTTGATAAAATGGAAGGGACACCCAATTGAATATGTCGGTTGGGAAAGTGAAGCAGACATCCAAAAACATGGACATACGGTACAGGATATCATAAACAAGATTTCATGAATTTTCAGCCAAGGGAGTATGATGCAGGAGCATCGTAAGCAAGCCAACAAAGCAAGCACAAAGGTGGAACAACTGGAAATGCACCAACACACATTTTTAGGATGTTTTGAATTTTAAAGATAAAGAATTAATGTAAAATCTGGGAGGATGTAATTGCATTTATGTTTTTGGGAGATTGTAACACAGATCATGAGCATTACTCTCATCTGTCAGATAAGGAGGCATTTATTGTAATAAATGTTTAGTAGATAGATTTTAATTATGAAAAGATAGCTTAGGGAAGAGAGAGGGAAAAACTCAAGAAGACCCTCTCGTTTGTAATTCTATTCAATATTGTAATTTTGCAGTAGAAGATTAGGAGAGTAGAGAGGAATATAGAATTAGAATTTGTATGAAGAATAGGCGTTGCTATTGAGCCATGTACAGAAGCACAAAATTAATATAAGAATTCTTTGATCCAAACTTCGTGGTGTGTCATGGTTGCTGTACTTATCTTTTGAATGGTATGTTACAGTTTGCTTATATTCTCTGTTATGTATTTGTTTCAATGCTATGTGTATGCTTGTGATTTCATGGTGAATGTATGAAGTCTGTGAGAGGAGAAGTATAAGTTTCAATTGTTTCTCTTCTTGAGAGATCTTGTAAGAAGTGTAGTGAGATTTTAGAAGGAGTGCGTTGACAAGATTCTGAGTTTTATCTCAAAAAACTCAGGAGAGATAGCATTAACTTATACCAGAAGAAGTATGAGTGTGGCATAGATCCATGCAAGGAGTGCATAGGCTGATGAGGGTGCTATATTTCTTTATCCCTACAAAGTGGTTGAAGGACCTCTGTTGCAAGGAGTGCACAGAGAAGGAATTGTTGGATACCTGAAGGTTATTTTGAAGACGTGCAAGGTGTGTGCATAGGATTCTTTAGAATCCAGAAGTATTCATGAGGAATAAGACCAGGAAGGATAACATTGTTCGAAAACTTTGAAGTGGGGACGAAATTTACTGTTGCCCGGGGGAAAAATCAAGTTCAGAGAGTCAGTGTCGAGATACTTGACCAGGGACTCATTGAGATCTGAATGGACGGTGGAAAGTTTCAAGGGAAAAGTGTTGATTTTCTGCCAGCTGTCAGATCAAACAGAGATGCGAGGAGGATAAGGCGAAGATCCATTCAACTCTTGAAGCTCAGGAGAGATAGGGGTCGTTGATCCTAGTAGACCTGGAACATAGGTTGTTTCGGGATATTAGGGAAACCGAGGTGAATACTTCCCCAAAGTCGCGAAAGGTGGATCGCTGACTAAATATTGGTCGTTGATTTGCGGAGGATCTAGATCATAGATTTGGGGTCATCCGATCATCGGGAATCCGGGATCTTGGAAGGAAAGGAGGAAGTTTTCACTGATTCTCTGAATCACAAAATCCTGAAACAATTGGGAGCTGGAACTTAGTTCCTAGAGGAAGGGCACATCGAGAGTATAGAATAGAGGGTTAGCATTTGTTAGGCCCTTTTCGGGTTTCGAGGTTTCGGAGGTTGGAGTGTTGGAGTTGTATCCCACCAACATTCTCGAAACTGTGAAGTGTGAGTGGTGTTGAGTTGGCACATGGAAGTAGCACCATGGTCGCGTAGGAAGAGAGCTCGTGCCTTATGCTAGTTTGTGCAGGCGGGGTTTTTCTGAAGGACTTGTGGTTTTGATCGATTGAAGGTTCTAGCAGTGGACCAGAAGAGCCATTTCGGCTCAGTGCTATAAGATATCCTTAGACCGGGAGGTCAGCAGGCCCGATTGAGGTAGGGGTCTGCACCACATGCTTGGGGCTCTCTCATTGGTTATATCACAAATTTATTTATGCACATGAGATGTGTCAATACCTTTCTCTTATGTCAATTCAAATTGAACATACAAACAATCATACACATTCAAATCACTGTCATGTGCACAAAGAGAAATCCTGCCAATCTAGCAACAACATAAGTCAAGTGATGGGTAAAATGTATGCACTCATTTCCCTTAATTAATTTTTCAACCCAGGGTAAGTAAACTTAGGGTTGTGACATAGTATGAGTCAAGACAGAAAGATAATCTAATGGAAAGATTACCTAGCTAAGAAGGTGGTCTACCCTAGGGATCAACACTCTTTTCAATTTACAAATTCTACTTTAAAAGATGAATTTTAAAATCTATTTAAACAACATATTCTATGTTAAATATACAAAGAAACCTTTAATTAATGAGCTTTAAGCAATCTAGGACTATGAACTATTTAATCTAAGTAGCTTCAAACAATCTAGGACTATGAACTATTTAATCTAGGTAACTTTAAACAATCTATGACTATGATCTATTTAATCTWTCTCTGAATAAGCAACTAACAAATAATCTGAACTATTTAATCAATCTCTGAATAAGAAACTAACAAATAATCTATCTCTGAACTATTTAATCTATCTCTTGAATGAACAAGCAATCTCTGAATAAGCAAATAATCTGTCAGAATTATCTTTACAAGTGAACTCTATTCTTAAAGCAAAAAATCACAATTATTTMTATCATGCAGAGAATAAACGCTAATCTACCTGACTGAAAGAAAGAAAAGCAAAAACTCACAATTATTTCTATCTTGCAGAGAATAAACACTAATCTACCTAATTGAAAGCAAGAGTGTTGTGACAACATTCAAATGTGATGATTGTGTCTATGGTGGCGAATTACATCACGATGGCATCTAACCACTAATGAAAATTCAAGTGGGATTAACTCAATGCTAACTTCTACAGAGAAATGCAGAGTATGGATAAGGCAGTCTATAGAAAGTTTTGCCATCATAAAAACAACATTAGATGTTCTTGTAATCCATGTGATTTACAAACATTGTGCAGAAGAGACTCAACATCAATCATTTACTCTATCACGTCAATAATGGAAAATACTCTGTACAAAATCAATAATTCATGCAAACCTACAAACTCACAACTAGTACTAATTAGAAATCATAATTCAAATTCATAACTAGGATTTCATTGAAAATCATAACTCAAAATTATAACTAGGATACCATTGAAAATCATAACTCAAAATCATCTTCTATCTTATCATAGTGATGCTAGAAACATGATTAACAAGTTATGCAAACCTACAAAAAGAATTTGAAAATTACAACTCAATAAATGAACATTGTCTAAATAGATGCTCTCCAAAGTGATTTACAACTTTATGAAACAGAGATAAAAAGACATGATATCATAATTAAACAACTTCTAAACAAGTGAAATACAACGTGCAAGCAAAGTGTTAAGATTATAAATTTAAACAAGTAAACATGGACATCCACACATGCTCTTTGATACACACATAATTCAGGAAGTGAACTGCAAGTTAGAAGAGATATACAGTGATATGATTTCAACAAGCAATTCGAAATTAAAGAGATATATACAGTGATATAGATTAACAAGTAATTCAAAATTGGTAAGTGATAAAAGCCAAATATGAAAATACAAATATATATTGATATGAACAACTACCCAGACCACTGGTGGGCCCCACAGAAGGTCGCGACACTACTTCAATAGAAAAACACAGTCACATAATCAATATGACATTGATATTAATCACCAAAAATAGAGTGTACAGTGAAATTGAAGATAATGTATGTGTGTATAAATAAAAATATGTCTCTTCGTGGCGTATGAAACAAATATTTATAGAGTTATACAAAGCTTGAGAGGTCGACCACTGGAAGGGTTGACACTCACTAAAAACAAAAATACATTAAATTCTGTTAACAAAAAACATCTTTCCCAACAACCTCCTGCACTTAAAATAACGTCCGATGAAACTACCCAAGTCTGAATGTGATGAGCTCCATAGCTGAAGGTCGTGAGTGGACACAACACCCATGTTCCTTATTCACTCATCGAAGCCCTATGATGTTCTAACCACCAACTCCACTACGCTCCGAGTGTCGGATGGAGGTCTGGATGAAGGACTGGACAAAAGACTGGATGGAAGGTCAAATCACATTTTTTCCCTGTTGCAAGCAAACAAGAAACATTAGAACATTTTAATCATTCAACTGGAGATGAATTAACATAAAACCATTGCAAAACAATGATTACACATACCTCATGTTGTTCCATGACGAATCAATGCACAAAGCTTGATAATACCTTTAAAAATGGCTAAATAAGAGCATAGAATGTACAATTTTTGTATGCAAAAAGGATTTGTTCATTGGGAAAAATAGTGAAAACACCAAATCAACACCAAAGATAGAGTTAACCGCTTTTCGTATAAGCTAAAATCAACTAATGTGTATACTGCTCTGCCCAATGAATGCTACAAGAAACAAATACTGCAACCATCAAATCAATGTCTCTCTCATGTAGAATCTAATGGGGAATAAACCAATGAATACACATAGTCCTACTCATAAAATAAAACAGTCTTATACATTCAAATAAGATGAGTTCCATGCTTTGTAAGATTTTTTCAAGAATTCTACAAGTCCCCAAGATTTTTTATAAAATTATATATATATGTATATATATTGTTTGAATGTTTGTTATAGTATACACTAATTTTGCATGATTGTTTGTAATTATAAAGTTAGAGTTTCCCTCTAACTTTTCGCAGAATATTGCACCAAGTAGTAGTAGAAATGATGTTGTACAAGCTGAGGAACATCATGACCAAGAAAATGAGGATCTCATGGAAGAAGATGATGGGAAAAATCAAGTTAATGATACCATGGAA
The DNA here is from genome assembly GCA_010110895.2 of Picea sitchensis. Classification (NCBI taxonomy): domain Eukaryota; kingdom Viridiplantae; phylum Streptophyta; class Pinopsida; order Pinales; family Pinaceae; genus Picea; species Picea sitchensis. Next base: position 91,890 of record SNQJ01S0031497.1, on the reverse strand, counting down.
GAAGATGATGGGACAAATCAAATGATCCAAGATTTGTTTTTGCAGTCGGATGAGGATGGGGACAATGCTGGTATTTATGATGAACCTCTATTAGAAAAGGAAAATAAACGAGTTTTTGAAAGATCAAGAGCAAATATTCTCTTCGCTACATTGTTGCTAGTGAAATTAAAGGTTATGAATAATTTGTCGAACACTTGTATGACACAGATCCTAAGGTATGTAATATGTTTCATTTCATATTATACATAAATGCTGATTTTTTTCTATTTGTTTTTAGTGTTAATTAATGTGTAAAATAAGAATGCAATTTTTACGATTAATATTTTTTACATTAACTAGTTATTTGTTATGTTGTATATTGTTAGGTGAATTTTTGTTACCATCGTCAAATATTTTACCTCACACATATCGAGGTTTGCATGCCATTATGAAATACATTGGAATGGATTATCAAACTATATATGCATGTCCTAATGATCATATTATATATTATGGACAACATACTTCAAAAACAAAATGTCCACAATGTCTTATCAGTGGATATCGAACCGATCAAGTAACAAAAAGGGTGCCTCGAAAGTTTCTTCGTCATATTCCCATAATTCCACGTTTGCAACAATTTTTCATGTGTGAAAGCATAACACAATTTATGGATTACTATGCACGTAACAAAAGTGGATATGGTGTTCTTTGAATGTCTGTCGATGGTTCTGCATTTAGGGAAATTGAGGAAAATTTGGTAGATTTCAAAGATGAACCTTGTAATGTTAGGCTTTCATTGGCAGCAGACGGTGTTAATCCATTCAGAGAGCTTAGGTCTATTTACTCAGTGTGGCCTATTTTTGTTATCAAAAACAACATTCCTCCTTGGATGTCAATAAATAGGGAGCACACAATGTTGACAATGATTGTTCTAGGTATTTGTTTACATTAATTTTTTGAATGTAACATTTTCATTTGTTTCAATTTTTGCATAATATATTTTGTTTATTTATTTACTTATATATATATATATATATATATTACATGATATCATTCCTATAGTAATTATGTGTAATTTCAAACAATTAGGTAAGTACCAGGTTAAAGATATAAATGCATATATCGAGCCTCTTATCAATGAGCTACTAAAGTTATGGGTTGACATCCCAATGTATGACATATGTAAACCAATCGGGGAGAAGAAATTTAAATTCCATGGAATAATTTTATGGAAAATTCATGATGCCCCTGGACTAACACATTTTTGTGGTATGTACAATTCTAATATTTCTCTTTAATATTATATATATTTTTTAATGTTATCATGGTGCATGTTTAATTTTTAAATAATCTCATCATATAATTGACATTAATCCTTTTGTTGCAGGTCTTAAAACAAAGGGTAAATTTTCATGTCCATTTTGTGGCCCTAAGATGAAGTATCATCATTCAAAAAGTTTAGGAAAGGTGGCATTTGATGAGTATAGGCACCTCCTCCCTAAGAACCATATGTATTGTACTACTGAAAAACAACTTTTCAATGGGAAAGAAGAGATTGGTTTAAAACCATGAAGAATGACATGTCACCTATGGAGGTTGGAATATAATAGAAATCATCAAGGTACTCAATTTATTTATTTATCGTAGATCATGTAATGTTTTGAATGTTTATTTTAATCATTGAATTTATTTTACCGTATTTGATAATTATTTTTGTGATTTCTTTTATGCTTCATGAAGGCTTCCATCATCATGAAGGTATTAATAATGGGATTCCACAAGGAATGGAATGTTATCCCGCTCAATTCATGAGGTTTCCCTACTATGAGGAGATAAAAATAACTCATTTGTTTGATACAATGCATATCGGGAAGAATGTGACAAAAACATTATGGCAAATCATAGATGGTAGGAGGGACAAAGAAAAAACTGTCAAAATTTGTACTGACATTCAGGAAGTCAATCATGAAATGCGAAGTGTGATCCGATATTCAAATAGATCAGATGGAGTACTAGACCGAAATAACCTCCCATGGTTATTAACAGAGCAACAAAGCAATGATGTAAAAGAGGTCATTCAAAGAATTAAATTTCCCACGGGTTTTGCTTCAAACATAAATAATATCTTAACGAAGAAAGGTGAATTTTGTGGGGTAAAAACACATGATTGGCATACCTTAATTAAGGTAATAATTTTGGTATACATATTTATATATATTGGCCTTATACATATTTTTTTTTTGTCTACTTTGGTCGAAACAAATATCGATCCATTTTTTTGTTATAGTATGTTCTACCACTATCTCTCCCAAACGAATTTGACAACAACGTCAAACAAGTTATATATGATCTTGGAAAATACATGAGGTAAGTAATTGTGATTTATATGAAAAATGTTATTTCAAATTATTGTTGTACTTAATGACATGTGTTTTACTTGTAATGTAATATATTATATTATGTTATGTTGAAACATGTTATTTTCTTGTGTCATGATCTCATGTAGATGGTTGTCATTGAAAGAAATCCATGAAGATGATATAAAGTATTGGAAGAGAGAAATTCCTCGTCTAACGTATGAAATGAAAAAGTATATACCTCCAACATTTTCAATGCACAAGAACACTACCTCATACACCAAGTTGAGGAGATTAAAATTTGTGGACATCTTCACACAAGGTCAATGTGGATGGTGGAGAGGCACTTGAAATCATTGAAGGTGTTGGTTAGACAAAGAGCACGTCCTGAGGGTTCTATGGTGGAGGGATATATGGTATATCAATCCATGGTGTATATTAGTCGGTATCTTCCTAAATTAGTAGTTCCAACTATGCATGCAGTGGATCACATTTGGGATGTGAACTCCATCAAAAATTTTGAAGATTAGGAGAATCTGTTGGGGAAAGTAGAATGAAAAAAAATGAGAGGTAATATATTAATAATTGTAGAGATTTATATTAATAATACATATAAAGTTTAATTTTTTTTGTATATGATCATACTCATTAATATATTAATATAATTTATTTCATAAATTATTAATATTTATAACCTGCATATTAGACGTTATAACTAATATTTAATATTGGTGAGTTATGATTTTTTGATTCAGTTGCTCAAGAGTGGGATGCATTGCATTTATACATTGCAAATAATCTTGACTGGATGAATGTATGGATTGAAAGATGTAAACAACATAACGAAGGTAGGTTATCATGGCAATGATTGTCTGAATTGGTTAGAGAAGCTTTTTGTAACGGAGATGCCAATGTTACGCAAAGGGAAATTGATTTAGCATATGGTTTGAAAGATGGAAAAGGGAGAAAATTCACCCATTTTATTCAATTATTTTATATTATATTAATGTGACTACATGTGTACTGTATTTTTCATACACTTTTGAAGTTATATAAATATATATGTTAATTTATTAATCGACAATGCATCTTTTACATATCTGGCATATTGCAGTTGAAACACCACAAGGCTATGTGGTGCAATGGTCGTAAATTTCACATCAAACAATTGGATGAAACCAGGAAAACTTCTGATAGTGGGATAACTGTAGTATTCTAGGTCAATAATTCTTCCTCTAGGAGTGACAAACATCCCCGAGAATCTAAAAATAGATACTATGGGTATTTAAATGATATACTTGAGTGTGACTTTAATTCCTTCAAATTAGTTATGCTGGATGTAAAATGGTATAGGTTACAAATGCATGAACACGATGAGGAAAGAATTGTTATTCAAGATGCCAACGAATTTCCAATGATTAAAACAACGGTGTTTGAAAGAGGACATGATTGCTATGTTTTTCCAAGCCAATGTGAAAAGGTATTTTACTCAAATGTTCCAAGTGAGAGGGATTGGTCATTTGTTTTTAGATTCGATCCAAGAGGAAGGCCAATTAAATATACTCATTTACAGGAAGAAGATGATATTGAAGATCAAGAAGATGATTCGACAGATCAGATAGAGCTGGAAGATCATGCATGGTCGACAAATGAAGAAGACAAAGAAGATCATGATCCAGGCGTAGGATACAATATTGCAATTCTTGATGATGATGTCGATGAAAATATGCTCGAAAATGACATTGATGATGATGATGATATAATCAATCCTTTCAACACTGTTTCTGAACCGGATGATGATACATATGTCAAGTTCGATGAAGAAGATCATGATATAGAATAAGGATGATTACATATATGTTGAGGTTGGATTAGGTACATGACTATATAATATTTTAATTTGTATGAATTATTCTCTTAAATTAATTTACTTATAATGTCATGGGTTAATTACATGTTTTTAAGTTTTATGCGATGTTTTTATATTCTATGTTACATGCTGTTTAATTATTATGTGAAACCTGAAAATAGTTTCCAATATACTAAAGTATGTGGTAGACTAAAAATATCATTTAGAAACACAAAATTTCATGTACCTTCATTAATTTTTGTTTTTGTAGTTTCTATGCATGAATCTTAATAGGATGTTGCTTTCGATTATTTTCTATTTTATAGATTGGGTTTTGGGGATCAATTGAGAGTGATGTGAGGGGTAGGGGAGGGGCAATATGAGATTCCACATTCATGTGGTTGGCCTTGTTCAGTAGAGGATAAATTATTCTTTAAACCAATAGAAGCTCTTTCATTTTTATACCATCATGATAGTATAATATTTCATCAATATTGTTGTCATAGTATTGCATCAATGAAGTTTCGATGAACGTGTTTGTCATTTCTATAGAATTTTTGTTGAAACCCTAATTTTCTTTCAAAGTACACAATTTGGTTGACACAAGTTTTAAGTTTTCATCAGTCTTTCTTCATTTTTCTTTCAGGTTCTACATTAATGTATATACAATGTATCCATGTCATAGTTGTGATGAAAAATCCCTCTTTTTCGCCGATTGCTTAATCAACGCCATAAAATACTCCCTTGCAGTACTATATGTGGGGATGTGTGTAATGTTGAACTAATTTTACAAGGAACAAGGAACGAAAATTGTACAAGGACTAGACACCGACAACAATGACCTATGAATGGGGCCAATGGGGCTAACGTTGAAAATTTTTCAAACTGTTTCTGTATGCACTGAAATTTGACATGGATAGACTATTCACATACCTTAACGATATGGGAGGGTTTCTAGACCCAATTTTACTCACATACCCACTTTATTCCATCATCAATTAATCATGTAAACCATAAACCCTAATTTTCTTTCAAAGTACACAATTTGGTTGACGCAAGTTTCAAGTTTGCATCAGTCTTTCTTCATTTTTATTTTAGGTTCTACATTAATGTATATACAATGTATTTGTGTCATAGTTTTGATGAAAAATCCCTCTTTTTCTCTGATTTATTAATCAACACCATAAAAATACTAGAGGCGGGCAACAATGACATGTGAATGGCGCCAACGTTGAATTTTTTTCAAACTGTTTCTGTATGCATTGAAATTTGACATGGATAGACTATTCCCATGGATTAACTATGTGGGAGGGTTTTTAAACTCAAATTTCACTCACACACCCACTTTCTTCCATCATCATATCATCATATAAGCCATAAACCCAATTATTCATATGTTCTAGTAGATATGTTAATGATTCCAAATTTCATATTTGTATTTGACTCAAGGTCTAGCTAGCTTGCAAAGAATCAAATTTTAATTTCAAGTTGATAAACCAAATATGAAATGAATCCAAGCATCATTTGATATATTCGCAAGAGAGATGAATGTAAATAATCTTACGACGAATTAGCTATACTATCGACGAAAAAAGTTCGTCGATAGTATAACTAATTTGTCACAAGAATGTGTCTAATTTGAATGGTGTTACATGGTTTTCAAGGAATGTAGGGATTATATGGTGCAATGTAGTGTATTATATAAGAACAATCTCTATGCCAAACCTCAAAATGGATAGTACCATATCTTGTTCATAAGACAAATATTCTTTGTATGTTTCCTTTGTGGTGGCTCAAGCCCTCAGTACACATGATGCATGACAATGAAATGTAACAATTTG
>SNQJ01S0031497.1:58250-69818 GCA_010110895.2 Picea sitchensis | reverse complement strand
CCAAGAAAGGAACATTGGATGGTTGTTAAAATAATATTATCGTATGTATAAGGAACCAACGTCTATGTCTTAGTCATCAATATCAAGGTAATGATAGTTTTGACTTACATGGGTTTGTCGATGAATATTGGGTTGGAGATGTGGACAAGAAAATGTCCAAAAGTGAAAATGTATTTTATTTGTTCCAATGAGTAGTGAGGTTGTTGATTAAGACACAAACCATCATTGCCTCTTCTAGTTCAAAGGCACGATATGTTGTTGCAACAAAACTTATCAAAGACACATTTTTGTTATTGAGATTATGAAACAATATTGCTATCAAATAGGCTAGTTTAGAAATCGAATTTGATAGTCAAAGCACCATTGTAATGACTAAGAAGCCAAATTATAGTTCTAAGCATAATCATATTGATGTGGAGTACCACATTGTGAGGGAAATAGAGGAAGTAGGTGTAATGAAATTGATAAAGTGTAGATCAAATGTAATGAAACATACGAACTAACAAGGAAATCAATGGAGTGAAGTTTTTCTTGTGTAGATACATGCTTGGAATTTACAATTGTTCAATGTGATCTTCTCAATAAATTTAGAGAGTAATCTACATGCAAAATTTTCCCTTATTTTAAGGCATTATAATAGCAACCATATTCCACTTGAAGGATATTGTCTAAGGCATTATAATAGTAGAATGTGATAGAAACAATGCCATCCATGAAACATTATAATAGAAACCATATTCTAAAGAAGAATGTGACAGAAACAATGTCATCCATGAACCATATTCTAAAAAAGAATGTGACATAAACAATGCCATCCATGAACCATTTTCTTCTTGTCATGTTTTATATTATTAGGAACAAGAGAATGGAGATCAAAGAGATGTTGATATTTAACATATAGGTTATGATATTTGTAAATAATTTGTTGGGTTTACTATTCATATGGATGAGGGGTATGTTCCCCACAACTCGGTAGATGTAGTGTTTTTGTCTTGGAGATCAGTGCAACTATGTTCTGCAGGAGGATCGAGCTGCATATAGAGGATCATTTATGAGGAAAAACACTCTCTTAGAAGCTACGGTGAGCATTCACGAGGATGATACCAGAATGGATCCATATCCAAAAATTTTATGCCACCTTGTCTTTCACTTGGTGATTTGATATTTCAAATTCACCAACAAACCCCCACACCAATTGAACACTTTAGGATCAAGACATTCAATGGCGTATGCCATCTGTGCTTTTGAAGCTAGATGCGGCCCTGTGTTTCCCGCTATCTTTGTAATAGTGAATATGATCATGCGTAATGGGCAATTTGTAATGTCCTTTATTGGAATCTTCCCACTTCTTTTTCGGGTTCTTTCCCTACAATATTGTGCGATTTATTCCTCATTTGACATTTCAGTTCCCCGATGACCGACCAAAATAATTATTGCCCCTTGCTTGGACAACCCTGTTAAAAATTAGATGTCCTCCATATCTATATGAAGAGTATGTGGACCCACATCAAAGAGTTTATCATTTACATCCCACATCCTTATCATATGGTCCAAAATAAGCACCTTCTTCCTCATGCTATGAGTCTTGAAGTACTTAAGCAAACTACAGTTCCTTAGTATTGCTATGGTGTTTGGTTCATGCAAAGAGGCCATGTATTTGGTCTCATGTTCTTTCTCTTTCCATTCAATAATTTTGTCCATGAACTTCTTATATATCACAAGAATAATCCTTAGTCAAAATTTGAGCCCAATCTAGTGCTTTCTTGTTCATTTTTTATTCAAACATTTTTTAGAAATTGCGCGTATCGCCCCCCTATAAGGGGTTATAGGGTGATATTCACTCTCTCCTAGTTGCAGAAAGGTCGATGATATATACTTCATCGCTCCTCACAATGCACTAAAGGAGCGATGACATCTAGGGGAGCCAAGAGAAACCTAGTTAATCTCAAATCCACCCTAAACTTGTCGAAAATGACATAAGAGCACAATGAAATGAAAGAGCATGATGAGAAAACTAACCTTCTTCAAGCGGCTCTCTAAATGGCCTCCTGTATCTCCTGCAATCAACACTCCAATATTTTCTCTAAAGAGGAGAAAATTTCCAACAAGGTAAAACTAAGAGGTAAAATAGACTAGGTATTTTCACTAGTTTCTCTTTAATCCATTGGAACTAGTTATTTTACTATGTTCACATTGCCTTTTTTTCTTCCATACAAGTTATCTCTTTGAGTGTAAATTTTATTTAATGGAATTTATGGAGATTTATGACCTAAGTCTTATCAAATCATGGCCTACTTGTGCAGGACTTTAGGAGGTGAGATTTTTTCCTTTTCGGTGACCTTGTTTATGAGAGCATGCTTCGTCTTTCTTCGAGCTCATTAAACAGCGAAGATTGATCTTTCGAGTGCTATTTTATACCTTTTTTTCCTCGTAATACTAATTATTAAAAAGGAATACTCTAGTAAACCTTGGATAGAAAAGTTCTCCTTTGTATTTTTTTATACTTTTTCGGGGTCAGGGGACTAAATTTACGAAAAAGAACACCCTTGGAGTCTCCTTTAAGTTCTTTTTGGACTCTCTAAACATGAAAAGACCGTTTATTCTACCTTCTCTGAGCTCGTAAAATTATACATTGAAGGACCCATATGGGATCAAACCACTCCTTCTTTAGGTTCATTAAACATGTGATGAGGGACTTGTTATCGGACAGATTGTATGTTGGGTAGAACCTGAACCAATCCAAAAAAGTGGGACAACTATGAGAGTATCTACCCACTGTCACCTTAGGTGTACACTCTCCTCACTTTAATGATGATGGAAATCAACACAAGGGGGAAATCTCGGTGACCCTAGGGGGAAATTAGATGGAAAGTGGAGTAATGGAAGGTGGTACCCCTATAGGTCAAAGTAAGAAGTGGAAGATGGCTTGGGTAAGAGCCTTTTTGGTAAGGGAAGGTTTCCAAAGTGAAATGTACCTGCAGAAGAGTATGATACCTTCCCGAGATAAGACAAAATGAAGAGATACAAGCCAAAATATCCAATGGATAAGCAAGTGAAGCTTGTTGTCCTATATTGCAATAGTAAACAAGAATATATATCAGCAAGGAAATTGTTTTTTAATTGTTGAAATAACCATCCAAAGTACAAAAGAATTATTGGACAATGAAGCATTAAACAAGGATATAATGTTCCAATACTTAAGCATAAACTTTGATGGTAAAAGAGGGTTGCTTAATGATGTTTTCATAGATATATAAGAGCATCCAATTGGATATAGAAAAATATTTCTATAGAAGAAAGATCCAACCACCAAAACTCACAATTAAACCACCCAAATGAAGCACAATGATTAGTAGATAATTATGGCATATTTCAAGCAAATTTTGATGGTGGAAAACAAAGTTATAGTAATAAGTTGGATGTGTTTTATTGCAGCCCTAATCGCTGTATATTTTAATTGATTATAACCAAAGAAATACTAATCCAACCTAGACATCTTAGTGGCTTGAGCAAGCTTAAGACACCAAGAAAAAAATTCCAACTTGAATAATTTCAATATCTCTCAAAATCACGCATATCAATGCAAGTATTTTATTCATATTAGTGCATTAAATCTATTGGGTAAATGGAGTCTTAGTTGCAAGATTTGGATCCACAATATCTCTAGGGGTGTAAGCCTTTTTACTCCCTAGATCATGTAGAACCAAGTAAATTAGTACCTCCAAGAGATAGCTCACCACTTAGCTCCAATAGATAAGTATTAACCATAACATTCAAGAGAGGGAAATGAAGTTTTCCCAAGAGGGGCGAAAATTTAATCCAAATATCTCTTCTCACATGAGAGAGTTATGTTAAAATGAAATGATGTTTTTCCTTTATTTATAGAACGACTAATAATAAATTTTCTCCACACAGCACAAGGGTAAAACACAATTAAGGAGGTTGACCCCCTTTAATTTCCCTTTTAAAATTCATAATGTGATTTCACACATAAAGAAACCCTAGAAACATGACGTCGTGCCCTAAAAGGGTGACATTTTGGCACTTGAAGGAAGTCGTTGGGTTTTTGAAGAGAGTGCTAGGCCTCCAAAGGCCATGTGTCATCAAGCTAGGCTTCCTCTTCTCCATCTATCATACCAAGTCATCGTCAAACTTCACCACCATCATCAAACCCTAGCCCCAAATAAGACATCAAGCGCAAAAGTGTAGTGCTTTAGCCTCCAAAGGAAAGTCATTAGGCTGGTAAGGGCTAGGTGAGTTCCTCTAAGGTGTCTTCCCTTTCCTCCAAAGGCAACATCCATCATCTGTGTTTCCCCAAGGTCTGGGTCATGACATCCATCCATGGGATTTATGCCGGCAAGAAGGCCCAAATTAGGCTTGTTCCCTGAAAACGTCCACCAAAACAGGGTCCCGCAAAGACGAATGGGTGCGCCCTCCAAAGGTCTCAAGTAAAATGTATCATAGAAAGTAAAATCACATTTAATACAAGATCCATGTAAACATGTGCATAAAAAATACCTTGTCAAATTAAACAAGTGCTCAAAGACCTTATGCAACTTGCCAAATTTACGTTTGGGAGGTTTGTCAAGTTGACCTATTGGGTGAGTCATTCCTCAAGTCAAGGAGTGTTTCCAGGGTGGACCCTCTCTAAGTCTTGTAAATAATATGGAATCAATGGGGGGTAATACTTTTGGGCATGGGGTTCATGACATACAAGGGTTTGTATTGTCTCATTTATGGGTTCCTTTGTAGAGGGTCTATTGCACCTTCGTTTTCAATGCATCCTTTTTCCAAGCCCATTCTTTTGCCATTAATTAATTAAAGTCCAGAACAATTGGGTAATCCAAATGGGTAACTTAATACTTGAAGGTAGTACCACAATATCACTTGAATCCATAGGTACACAAAATGCCATATGGGTAAAGCAAAGGGTATACCACACTTGTGTAGATCCCTCAACAAGTGGGACATTTATATATGTGAAATTTACTTTTGCAGGTCTTCAATTTATTTTGTGAGAAGCGTTTCATTATTCTCAAGACCTCTTTGGGAGAGAATATCGAAGGTTATAATTTTGTATTTAATCTTTTTCCAACTACATTCCCTATGGCCCTTCAACCCCTTCTTCCCATGAAATGAGGTGCAATCGCTTCTTGGGTAAGTACAACCAAAAATCCCAAAATATGGGCACACGAAAAGGATGAAAGTGTGAAAAGTGACAAGTATGATCGAGAATGATATGATGAATCATCAATGAGAGCTCCTAGTATCAAAACCATCCCCAAGGGTGACCACTTACTAGGGAACAATGTCAACCACCAAGGTGAAATAGGGAAAAAAAACATAATTTCCAAGCAGATGTTCTATAATCAAAAGAATATTTAAATGCAACATATTCAAATGCCACAAGTATTAAAGTGAAACTTACCAAAATACATGACTTATACCTCATGGAGAAAGATCCATCGTCTTTCGAAAACAGAATGATGTGTTGGATTCCATCATGATGAACTACAGAAGTATGGTGGTGAATAGGGTCTCCATGTATGTAAGTGGAAAACATGAATCGATCTATCCCTCGACACTCCATGCCCGCAACCTCGAAACATAATCTCCTCAGTTATCCCTAGAAATGGGGGATAACAGGAATCATCGAAGATGAGCTATATTGAGCATATGTTATCCTCCTCAAGCTCATTAAAAAATAAATAGGTACTCATCGTTCATGGTGGAGGAAAATTTGAGGGAAGTGGGTAAGTTTTTGGAAAGCATTATGGAAGTTTTTTGTTTTCTCCCTTGAACATTGCACATGTTTGTGTCTTGTCTTATAGTTGGGTAATTTTATTGTCTCTTAGTCATACCAATACTATGAGTCATTATACTCCTTCAAACCACCTAAAGAATATCATATATATTGTCGCACTATGTTTTGGTCTATCTATCATCGATCCAATACTTCCAAGTCATTTGTCGTGCCTCACAATGTTCAAGTGAAGTTTCATCCCAAATCAACCAACTCTGTAGTATTATCAACCTTCATCTTCGTGTCAATTTGTGCTCATTTGATCTATTATCTTACATCACTTTTCCAGTGTCAATTTATTGTCAATGATGGGGGACACATCATGGCCCTCCTTCAGCGAGTCTGTTCCTATCAAATTCAACACATCATCCAAGAATTAGACTTAGAAAGAAGTTGGTACCTTGGAACCTGCATGCTCCAATGGTAGTTATCCTCTCTTTTGAGAGTAGGTTTACATCATTGGCCTCTAATAGAATGATTCCATGAATTTTTAACTTCATCTCTTTTATTCACATTCACTGGGATGTACTAGGGTACCTTGGGATTCATTGTTATCATTGGTGGTTTACATCGCACTTGTTAACATGTACATCAATGACTAGTAATCAAGTTCTTTCTACCATGTTCGACATCAACACATCTATTCGCGTGGATAGAATCTTACCATTTTGGGATCAAGGTAAAGACCCTAGGAACCTCTTAGGCCTCACCTCTATTACGTGGCTTCCCTAGGTTGTGATGGACATTATTTGAGTAATAATAAGATTCTAGTATGTCCATCATGTTGGTGATCTCACTGGTATATAAGATGTCACATAGATCCACTTTGTATTGGTTTGTGGCTATGTTTTTTTCATGTCGTAGCTCCATTGTGTAATATTTCGTGGCTATAATGACCTAATTGGGTCATGGAAGTATGGATCCACATTGTATCTTTGGTGGCCATATCCTTAGTCAATACTTTCATGGATCTGCAGTGTATTGGTCAATGACCATGCTTTGAGTTAGTTTATTTTGAGCATGGGTATGCCTACCTCAGGGATGATACATATATACTATTTGATGTTTTTTTGAAGTTTCTTCCTTGATCTCCTATTCCAACACCATTAAATACATATTTTTGTAAAGTGTTTCATCCATCAACTTTTCTTCCAACCTCACACTTCAGGGGGCATCTGTTACACACCTATTTGTCTCACTACCAAGTGTTTCACTTAAGCGTCACACTTTACCATATGTCATGTTTTCTTCACCATGTGAGAATGCTTGTCATAATCCCTAGACATGTTGGAGGGGAAACCTATCATTTGGAGGTCAAAATAATATGTTTCTCCTTGAGTTTTTGGCCCTTTTTTAGTTTCATCGCCCCCTTGCTTGTATGAAGAGAGGATGAACCCTTATCTTCACTCCTTTCCTAGTTATAGGGGAGTTTTAATCTCACCTTGTGCTCAGTTATGGGGAGGGGGATGAAGTGGTTTCAACCATTATGCCTTATTTTGAGAGGTTGTTTTCGAGATATTTTAGTTGGTTAGAGTTTGGTTCGAGCTACTCTCTATCTAAGGCAAGGTCAATATTGTCTATTCAGCTAAATCTTCATCTGATTCTATCCTCTCCTCAAAATTATATTATGGTTGTTATGCCTCAACTCCTACATAATGAAGGTCATTCTTGGGTGAAGGAAGAAAGAATTCTAGAGTATCATATTGTTGGTCTTGTCACATTCAAAGGGATGGAAAGGAGATCTTGGAGGAGCTATTGAAACATCAACATTAAGGTTGTAAATTATTCATTACTTATTTATTTCCATAAAATATAACTTGTCCTATTCCCCTCATGCTTATATTGTTCAATGTATGCACATCTATTTTTTCTTATCTCAAAGTTGATAGGTCTATTTTTCCTAACAATATATCATGTAAGAAAGGAGAATTGTTTTGTTCCTTGAAGGTATTATCTTGCACTAAGATCTTGGACATTAAGATCAAAGGTTGGAGCAGCGAGGAAAACCGACCAAAAAGAGGTAAGTTGTCTACCTCATTCTCTCATCTTCTTTTTCCATTCTATTTGTGGGTATATAAAGTAGACCTAGAGGGAAAGTAGAAAACCATTTGTTACTTTCTATTTTGGATCAAAGGAGTCTTGATCCAAGGGGGGTTTCACTTGTTCATAGGGGAACATTTTCCACAAAAAAACTCATCCTTAACTTTTCTAAGTCTGTTCAGGTAGGAGGATACACTTTCCCCCTTACCCATCTTTGTATTTCTGAGTTTCTCCTTCAAAACCATTTTTCTATTCAAGTTTGAATTCTAGTACATTTTAATGATGGCTTCCCACATCTTCCTAGTTGTATCTAATTATGAAAGGTGAGGGACTATATGGTCCTTGACCCCATCCAAAATATACTCTTTGCCTTGGCATCATTATTCTTGCAAGCTTCAGCTTGTTTTGCATCGGTTGGAACTGCAATGGTCTTCTCTACAAATTCCTTGGGCCCCATCTAACATGTCCTCAAATCTAATACCCGAAACATAAATTTATGCAAAACCCTTCTGTCACAACCTCCTAGTTTTGAAAAATATTTACTGGATGAAAATACCTGTGATAAACCCTTGGTTTCCTTCTCAGAGGCAAAGCTTTGATACCATGTTATCTTTCTTTAAAACTCATCAAACTTAAATTTTTGTTCTCAATAGATTTTATACCCAGATCTGAAGAACAACAACAAATTCTAATTTTTTGATCTATAAACATAAATATAGCTAAGTTAAATAACTTACAATGCACAATGGAAAAATCAGAAACCAATCGCACAAATAAATAGACACTAGAGATACCCTAGAAACCCCAACTTTGGGGAAAACCAACAAACACGATTTTTATTAATTTCTTCACCAGATCAAGAAAATGAATACAATGACACCAAACCTAGAAATCTTGATTTCTAAGAAATATGGGATCTGAGGCAATATAGTAAGTCTCGACCTCACCAATATGGCCTATACGACCCTCCTATGTGTGGTATGATAGCTAGATGTCATTGGTACTATAGAGGGTTTCATCCCTCTCTCTCAGACAAATGTGGTTGTAGAAGATATGGATGGAACCCCAAAATCCTTCTTCCTTTGCTTCCGTAACTCGGACCTCCTCTCTCACCTGTCATTACCTCTATGGAAACTATAGCCTCCTCAACCTGCATTCACAAATATATATCCCCAATGTGAAGAGACTTGGCCCCTTTGTCTTGATTTGCCTCACAATCTCACTAGAGATGAAGGATAACCACCTCCCAATATCCCTCTTTCTCCACAAACTCCTCTTCAGATTCGATCTGCACTAAAACCCTCTTGGTGTCACATACCAATTGTTATCGTGCAGTTTGTATTTTAGGTCACAGGCTAAAGGATAGAGGACAAACTGGCATAACAGGAACCTTCCCCACCCAATGTCACCTCGATGGGGAGGTTCTTTTTGTTTAGGGAGGTTAGCCCAGGGGAGACGTCCCCGGTAACCTGGGGTTTGAAGAGGCAATGGATACAAGGTTAAGTGTTTAAGATTTCCCTCCTTGCAGGTTACCACCAGAATCATATAGTCCGGCTAATCAGCCAATAAAGAAGTGAAGTCCCTATTGAAAACGCCTACCCGGAACAAGATAATAACAACACAATATATATATATATATATATTTGCAGGCTATAACTCAAAGGGTTAGTACTTCTTTAACTATCTGATTTCATTTAATAAGCAATGTAATAGATAAGATGAAGTCAACGTTCTGCTAATTAGCCTATGCAAGATCACAAATTCATAAATATCCACCAGAATGACCAAGCCTACAGTATATCCAATCAACAATTTGTTCAGTAAATGCTTGACATCATCATTTAATTGCTTATTTATTAGTCAAAAGCTTCCTGCATCAAGTATGATGTTAGCCTAGGTTAACAACGTTAGGGTTAGTTAGGGTTTCAAAAAAATTAAAGTTTGAAAGATGATTTTATACACTAAAAGCTCAACGTTGGAGATATTACCAATGCCTTAGGGTAAATGGAGTCAAAAGAAAGGGCAAAAAGTCACAGGAGGATTTAAACCTAGAGACTGGAAGGTAGGGTTCTAATGTGCTACAATGGCAGGGCCCTAGAATCAAAACCCTAGGGGAAGGAGGCTCACTCCGGTGTTGCTTAAGCAAGGCCTCGTTCTCCTTCCTCCTTCTCTAAATACACTTGGCAAAATGGCTAGCTCAAAATATAAATTTAAGGGAAAAGGTGTTGCAAAGGCAAGGCCTTCAAACCCTAGAAGGTGAAACCCTAGGTGTAGTTCAACTAGGCCAAGGACGTCTCCTCTTTTCAACCTACAACTTCAACGCTAGCTCAGAAAAAAGAAACAAAAGTGTAGCAACGACTAGGCTATGTCTTCTTTTTTCAATGGCTGAAAATTATTTCTCAACATGGGGACATATAGCAATGACCTACTTGTGTGCTTGCTTCCTAGGGTTTTAAAATCAACAATTTATAAGCAAATGCAAGACTACTAACCTACAACCATTCAATCAAGAAGTTTTGCAGGAAAAACACTTACATATTATGAAGAAAAGCACATGCAAACCCTAGTTGTAAACCTTCCATGAGAGAAATGCCATAAAATGCCAAGAGAAATATTCCTCCAAGAGTAGCACCTCACTTAAAACACCAAAAATACCCAAGATAGGGCACAAGATATAGTACCTCACAAGAGAGTGAGTTGTGTTATGTTCAAATGAGGGAAAAACATCCTCAATATATATCAATCCATGACCTTTAAATTACAAAATAGGTCATTAAAAACAGTCGACAAGGCTGACTACAAAATTTGCACTGTTTTTACATTAACTGCTAGATAAATGACATAAAATGAGCAAAAGGTGGGACATCAAGCCTTCTGAGGGAGACGTTGGCCCTTTTTGGGCATATCCAACATCTAGAAGTCAGACGTTAGCCCTTATAGGGATCCTCCAAGATGCCACACGTGCCAATAACCTCATCACACTGCCACACACTCAAGGTAACGTCCAGCTCTCCCAGGTGACCTCCTGTCCATCAAGAGGAAAACGTTCCATCTGAAGTGGGTGATCCCCCTTAGGCCGGGCTCTGCCAAAGTGTTATGGGTGGAACGTCCTTCTTCCTTGATGTGCAAAGGCTCATCATAACGTTGTCCTATCTCTGCCATCCCAACAACCATCTAATGGGCTCTTCAGCCCCATGGAGGTCCGAGCTAATCATCTCCCCATGTGTACCAGTCCACTGGTACCTGTCCGTCGGGCATGGTACTGCACATCAAAAACTTCGCCCTCCATGGGCTCATTAGTCCTCGAGATCATATCAATGTCAATCATATCTCATCATTAAATTTATCAAATACATGCACAAAACCCCTAGCATATCATCTAATAGCTCAAAGACATTACACTGACCTACTATACAAAGTTGAAGAAAGAGACAGAATAACCTATTGGGCCAGTATCCATAAGAAGAAGAAAGTTTCCAAAGAAGATTATTCAAGCCATGTAACATGAAGTGATATGGTCTAAGGATGTCCAGTCATGGTGAAGACCAGGGTTAGGTATTGTCCGTGGGTGCCTTTGTAGGAGGTGAGTTGTACCCGTCATGGATGCAGTTTTTTCCAAGCCCCTTTATTGCCTTTATTCTTTCCTTATTTATTACTTTTTGTTTCTTTTTTACTTCAAGGTCTGACCAGAGGACACTGCCTTGGCATGGTGACCAGAGCTGACA
>SNQJ01S0031497.1:34704-54520 GCA_010110895.2 Picea sitchensis | reverse complement strand
ATCTCCTCAAGCCACCCCCTCTGCTTATAAACCTCTATCTGAGTGATTGTATGGTGGATATTAAACACCCATCCTGACAAATCAGTGGCTACGATTTAATTTGAAACTAACTTTCACTTTCTTGATAAGATCAAAGAAGCTTCAAACATATATTTAACTAATAATAATTAATAACTGACATTTCCTAAGTTAGACTTAGGAAATATTTAAATGATCATTAATTAAATTAATTAATCTCGTTTTCCTAAGTTAGACTTAGGAAATATTTAAATGATCATTAATTAAATTAATTAATCTCATTTTCCTAAGTTAGACTTAGGAAAAATTTTAATGACTTGGAGATTCATTAGTCCATGTGTCTTTGGCTTGCATGACACCTTGCCTAATCTATGACACCTATCCTTGTTACAATATTTAAACATTGGGGGGTCCCAGATGCTCCGGATCCACGAAACATGGACAGCGTGTCCCCTTATATGTTCGTTAAATATGCAAAAACAACAAGCTAATGTGGAGGAAATTCACCCAAAAATGATTTAGAAGTTCCTCCAAAAGTTGTTAGTTCTTATGCAAAAAATTCCAATTGAAAATTAGACAAAAGTTTAAAAAAACTTCTAAGAAAACCAATAGGAAATAAACTTCCTTAATATATTTTTGTTTTTTGTTTGGACAACAAACGAATATGTATTAATACTGTCAAATATAAGACTTAAATCTCTTAATAAGGTCTATCTCTTAGCATGTAAATTTAACCTTGAATGAATTGCTAAAAGAAAAACTTTTACACTAGATCTCATATCAAATGATGAAAACTTGTAAGTGCAATAAAGATCTATGCATGCATGCATGCAGAATTAAATCTATTTTTGATTTCTAATTGAAATGTAGATCTAACTTATGCATGCAAATGAAAGTAACCAAAAAGTATTGAAATTTGTGAAAGAAAGAGAAAGAGAAGCTTGATATGTGGAATCCTTGGGCTATGGAGTCTTCTGGTGGAATATTGAGGGACTTTGTTCTCGAAAGATTTGGAGTGTGTGGAAGGTTGCTCCAGGCTAGTCCAGCCACTTCTCCAAATATGAGGACTTGTAAAGACTTAAGAAAACTTACAAGAAACCGTTAAATATTGGTGCTCCCTTCACAAGAAACTTAGATAGCATGATAATTAGCTGAAATACACATGCAAATTGTATGTCTCTAGTATAAGAAAACAATACGATCTAAGAAGCAAACTAGCTTAGTAAATTGTATCATACTAGGTGATAGCACCCCTTCAAAGGCCAAATTAAAAAATAAAATGCAATAAATTAAGCTATGGTTACCTCATATATGAACAACTAAACATCAATCATCGACACAATTCATGCAAGGCACCTTCTTGACCTCTAAATTCTACTTTTATTCGAATAGAATTATAACAATACAACTACAAATTCCAATCCAAACACAAACTCTCATTAACCATATGAGGAAGGGGAGGCTTTGTTATATAGCAAGAGGGGCGCACTTCCCAAGGAGGGGGCACACATCTCAAGTAGATCAACCAAGTGTGAGGTTGGATTGTTGCCACAATGATTTCCAACTCAAGTAAATTCCACCACTACAAGAGAGGAAGAGTGAGAGTGCACCACTTCTCAAGAGGCAGATGAATCTCTCCTTGGGATTGACGCCCTCAAGGAGAGTGCACCACCTCTTGAGAGGGAGGGTGCACCTCCTCTTGGAAACTCCATCATCTCAAGTGAACTCAACACTTAACTTGCCACTTAACTCCCCCTAACTTATCTTTAAGTGTCACTAACCATAAATTAGGTGGAGTGAGATGAATACAATATAGAAACATGTTTCCTTAAAAATAGGGAGTTGATTTATTCACCTTTTTGAGGAAATAATTGATTTTTGTGAGGAAAAATCAATCATTTTGCTCAAAAAAGGGTAGTCTAAGGTAAAGGGGTGTTATGGGTCAGAAAATGATACCCCCTAATATGTATAACAGCTCATAGTACCGCTTTTTTAATATTTACATCAATTTACAAGGAAAAATCTCATTTTACATGAATTTTACATTTTATTAAAACAATTAAAAAATCCTAGAAGGACCTAATGCATGTCCATAAAACTCTGGGTAATTAAATGATTAGCATGGTAATATACAATTGAAACTAGACTCATACAGAAAACACCAAGGCCCAACCATTAGGGCATACTCCATCTTTGGAGGAATGAGTGAAAAAACTTAGAAATTATAAATCGTTGAAAAGCGAGGAATAATTAACCAAGTGAGAAAAACACTCTAGAGTTATGCACTAATGACCAAGTCTAGGGAATTTGAGTATTTTAAATACAAAATACAACATGCTAACTCATTTTATTACAATTCCCCCATGGGGGTATGGATAATGCATAAAAAAGAAGAAGAGAAGAAGAAATGAGGGGCAATCATGCCTTGTAGAACTTTTGAATTTTGAATTTTGAACAAGTGCCTTGTTCAATATTTATGGTTCATCCATCAGTCCTTCCTGGTGCAATTAGGGAGGCAACATATAACTTCATATGGAGACATGTTCTTGATGTTTGGAAAGCATGCTAGAACTCTAGAATATGTGATATGCACAATAAACACATGGCTCGCCAAAAGATATATCAATGGCACATGAAATATATAGAAATTCATCAATAAAGTATAAGTTGCACATGTATATACAAAAGAAATGTTAAAATTAAAGATGAGGAAATGAAATGTTGAAGAAGTAAAGGTAAAAATACAAGGAAGAAGGGTTAGAGGAAACCATTTTACAATGGATTCCCCCTGGGCATCATATGTTACCTTTGAAGAACAATTTGAGGAACTGCCCATTCACTGGTAGATTTTGCTTTTCAACATCCAACTAGCTAAGGTAGAAAGAATTCGGACCAGCTATGTCATGAATGATGTAAGGACGCATCCATAAACTGTCAAACTTCCCATGTTTGTACGACTTCTCTTTCCTCTTATTCCACAAAATAATTGTATCACCCTTATGAAAAGTACTTGACTAAGATGACTTGTCAAAATCCCTCTTGATTTACCCTGATTCCTGAAACTCTGATCAAAGGATTTTATTCTAGTTTCATCCAACTCAACTATTTGATTCAACTTGTTCTGAACAACATCCTGATTCGAACTAAAACCCTAGAAAATATGATACACTGGAAGCTTAAGGTGAACTAGAAAGGTGACATCTAATCCATATACTAATTCAAAAGGGCTCTTTCTCGTTGCTCTTTTATTTGTAATCCTATCAACCCAAATCCCATACTTAATCTTACTATCCCATGATTTCTTGTTATCCCCCACTGTCATTTTTATGATGGTCATCAATTTCTTGTTACTAGACTCTGCCAGTCAATTTCCCTGGGGGTAATAGTTGGATGACTAGAATAGAACAATACCATATTTGAAATAGCAGGAGGAAAATTATGTTGAACTAAAGTCTTTGGCATTGTTTGTTGTTATCTTTGCAGACACATTGAATCTTGTGATTATCTTATCTTCTAAGAAGTCCATGACTACCTTATCGGTTTCCCACTTGGTGGGTATAACCTCTACCGACTTAGTGAAATAATATGTCGCAGTCAGAATCCAAGTATATCCATTACTTGATTTTTCCTTAAATTGACCGATGAAATAAAGGCCCCATTGCTAGAATTACGTCTCAACTACTACTGGTTGTAAGGGTAGGGTTGCTAGTTTATGTTTCCCAATAAATAACTGACATGGATGACAACCTTTGCCAAATTTGTGCACATATGAAAATATGTTTGGCCAATAATACCCTGTTGTAAGAATTTTTTGGGATGTTGTTTTGCTGCATAATGTCCCCTACAAAATCCTTCATAAAACTATGTCATGAGTCTCTCTAATTCTCTCTCATCAACACATATAAGTACTAAACCTTTGGGGTTCCTCCACCCCAATCCATCTTGAATTATACAATACTTGGATGATTTTAACCTTAGTTCCATTCTCTTATGGTTTACTAAGTGCCTTGGGAAAGTAAGGTTCTTAAGGTAATAAACAATGTTTGAGTACCAATCATGTTGTTCTAACCTTTGAAGTATTATAGAAACTATTGTATAACTACTCTAACACACAATACCCATTGTTTGTTCATTACCCTATGTTAACATCTGAGCTAGACCCTAACCTTTGACCAACTTGGTGGGTCTTACTTCTAATTCATACTCCTGAATCTTTGAAATCCACTTTCCTCTAACTCCTAAGAAATCTTGTTGAGTGAGTATATCCTTAACAGCTAAATGAGGTACATAACCCACTTTTTTAGAATATCCAACATAAATTCTAAAATGCTTAAGGGATTTGACTAAGGCATAGGCTTGATTTTCCATGATGGTGTAGTTTAATTCTGAATTATGCAATACCTTTCTCATGAATGCAATGGGTTTCTCTTTTCCTTCATCATTTTTCTGTAGTAGAACCCCTACAATAGTATCCTCTAAAACAAAGGAGAAGATCTGGAAATATTTAGAATAATAAAGAGTGATCAACACAAGAGATTTTCCAATTGAGTCCTTGATTGCAAAGCTTTCCTTTATTCATCACACCATTCAAACTTAGCATCTTTCTTTAATAACTTAAGAATGGGTTTTACTATTTCGACAAATTTTGGAATGAATCTTCTAACAAATTTTATTTGACCAAGGAAATATTGAAGGGATTTCTTATTTTGGGGTGAACTTTCTTAATTACTTCTACTCTTTCAAGATCAATTTTCACCCCATCCTTTGAAGTGAAGTGCCCTAAAAACTTCCCCTCATCAACTCCAAACACTGACTTAGCAGGATTTAAATAGATTCCATGCTTACGACATCCTTCAAACGCTTTACTTAAATGACTTACATGACTTGATCTATCTTTTTAAAATATCGTTCAGTCATCCTGATAAATTTCAATAATTTTTCCAATTAAGTCCTTAAAGGAAAAATACATTGCTCTTTGAAATGTGGCACCTGCATATAATAAGCCAAAATAAATTATTAAGTATTCAAAGGTTCTCCAAGGTGTTGTGAAGGTTTCCTTATTATGATCCTCTTTCTTCACTAACACTTGATTATATTCGGAAAAACCATCTAACATTGATATAATATCAGATCTAGTTACTCTTTGAAGCATTGTTTCCATATTAGGGAGAGGATAGTTATATTTTTCACATGATACATTTAAGTTTTCGAAATCAACACATAACCTTATGCCTCCATTTTTTTTCCTGAGAACCACTAAGTTAGAACACCATGAAGAATGTATGGTTGGTGCAATGATTCCTGCAACTAACATCTTTTGAAGTTCTTTTTGCACCATAGGGGCCAACTTATGATTTATCCATCTTAACTTATGCCTAAACAGCTTTACATGTTCCTTAAGAGGGATGGTATGCTGAATAACATATTTTCTATAAGCCTTAAGTTCATCATAATTAAAGTCAAAGACATCCCAATAATTCTTCACAATATGTATTAAATCTTTTCTTTCTTTTTCTGAAGTGCCTTTTCCAATTTTTATCATCGCAGGATCTTGATCTGTTCCAATGTTTACTTCAATGTAATCACCAAGTTTTATTATTTATTATTTATTTTTACTCATGCCATCTCCGTCAAATATATTCTCTAAATATATGAGTCCTTTTGGAATGGGGTTCTCTGGGGGTTCAGGCTCTTCTAGATATTCATGGCCCTCTTCCTTATAGCCAAATTTGAAGTTTGAAAATTATTGCAAGTTGTTCATAAATCTTAAGATATGATTTTCATCATTGAAAACCTGCCAATGATCTAAGTTATCTGGGATGGATGGCCTAAAAATTACTTCCATTTTACCATGTCCATTCATTAACTCATCTGATGGATGAAATGTTGAAGGTGAAACTACTAACACATCTACTTTGTTGTTCATTTCTCTGGGAACTTCTATAATGTATATTGCATCAAAAAATTCCATAGTATATGTTAAGCCCTAAATAGTGGCACATTACCCATTAATTTGGGCATATTACATTAGTATTGTTATTTTATTTATGTCGGCTTGGGTCCATTAGTTTTAATTGTACCTCTTGGTCTCCTATATATACCAAGGAGACTTTTTCATTTGGAATCATATTGTAATTGTGAATTCATATGATGTATAAGAAGGTTTCCCCCTCGAAGAGGATTATTTTGTTAATTTATCTATTTTTCAAGGCGTTGAGTTCTTAGTATGAGGGTTTTATTCTATTTTGATATTTGGTTCTTAACATTTGGTATCAGAGCTAGACAATCCATGGGATTGACTTCTTAAAAAAAAATCTTCTTGGAATTTTCGCTACAACTTTTTTACTGGAAAGTTTCAAGATTTGGAATGTCTATGGTGTAGAGGCGACATATAGAGATAACTTAGATCCAAATTTTAGATCTTGGTTCGTTATATTTGTGGAGATAGATTATGTTCAAGTTAGGGTTTTTGACTAATCCTAAAACTAGTCTGAAACAAGTCTTCTTGGAATTTTCTCTCATAATTTTTTTCAGCTTGGTTTCAGGTTCTAAAAATTTTATAGTACGAATGTGGAATAGATAAAAATATTGTGTACAAATTTCATCCCTTTATTCCTTGCACTATGAAATTTATTCCCTGAGGAAATTAGGGTTTTGGGTTGGTCTAGATTCCAGTCTAAAACATGTGTTCTTGGGAAAACTATTATATATGAAGCTACAGACCTCCAAATTGAATGAGACGTGTTCCATTGGTTAGGGTATGGCTTGAAGTTATACTGGTACTAATTTCAAGTTATGAAGTAAATATACTGACACGTGACAGTCCATACAATTTCACTCTCCTAAAAGGGGAACAAATCAGCACATCTTGGGAAAGTTATCATAAAATTCTATTGGAGAATTCAATCTTGGGCTAACTTGTGGGGTTGGAAAGAATAAATATTAGGCTACCTCTAGTAGAAATTTTAGACTGATAAGGTCCGAAATTGCATATCTGCAGCAGAAGAAAGGTCATCTAGCGGAATAGTCTCCAAATCAGGGTTTTAAAAGGTGTGTTGTTTTTTGGAAATTTGCATATATTTTGACTAAAAGATCCAATAGGAGTGATTCAAAAATTGGAATAAAGTGGGATAAAAGTAGTATCACATAAATTTGGGAGAATCTTAGATTTTTTTAGGTACATAATTATTCTGGTGTCTTTAAACGTAGGATTTGTCGTTACTTGTTAGAGCTACAACCTGGGGACTGTGTGGTTCTTCCACATACCTAGAGTATATCGAAAGGCCCCTTTCGAACGACTTCACATTAGACAACAATAATACAGATTTGAGCTCCCACATACTTGGCATATATTGGGAGACCCCCTATAATCCTGAGACCAACCGAGTAAACCATTTGGTCATCTTGTTTCTATAGTACATCAAGAACAACACTCGGGGAGATCACTCTCTAGTACCTGGGTAGTTGGACAGTACAACTAAGGGCATGGTCAAGCCTCCTTAGTTATTTCCCTGAGATATTGGGCCAAGTACTATTTTGGACCCCACACATATATCAGAGAGTTATAACACCTGACACTCCCTTATCTGTGAGGACCTCTGCCTAAGCCAATTAGAAATTCCTACCTTGTCATGATACTTGGCAAAACATGCCACCAAAAAAGGGAACTTCTACACCAAATAATCCCTCAGACAGTCCTACTTGGACTCTTGATGAAGGTGAAGAAATGTGAAAGGACATAGATGATTTAAAAAACAAGGTAGTAACAAAATATGAACTGCAAAGGATGATGGATTCAACTGAAGTTAAGTTGGAATTGATAATGGATACTAAGATGGATGGTTTAAAAGGGGATATCAAGGAAGGATTAAAAAATTTTCTAATAGAGAGGCCACCTGAAAGTGACAATGTATCCCATGAAATTCATGATGAGGAAAAAAGGAAGATGAATCAAGACTGGAGAAACTCTAACTTTTGGTTGAAGAGAAACCACTTTCCTAAGATCGATATGAGGAAGTATGATGGAAAGGATCCAATCACATGGATACTCCAGATGGAGCATTGTTTTGATCTATATGATGTGCCACACACACAAAAGGAAAAAAATGTGTCTTTATATTTAGAACCCAATCAATTTGTGTGGTATCGATGGATTTTTTCTTGCAAATCACTTGTCACCTGGACAATTTTCACAGAACAGATGATAGCACACTATGAGGATACAAGGAGCAATACCTTATTTAGCCAATTGATAAATCTCAAGAAAAAGGGTTCAGTTGCGGAGCATATTGAGAACTTCCAATGACTGAATATAAAGGTAACAGATATTCCAAATGAGCACCTGATTGATGTATTCATAGGAACTTTAAAGGATAACATTCAACATGAGGTTATCCTTTGTGAATCCAAATCATTGGAGAATGCGTTCAGGGTGGCGAGAAATGTTGAAAGTAAAAATATGGCTATGACTACTAGAAGGACCACTCCTAACATCTATTGAGATAATAATGTTCCTTCTTCTAAACCACCTCAACCTACAAGGTTGAAACCTCAACAATTGGAGGAAGTAAAAGAAAAAGGTTTATGCTTTAATTGTGACAACAAGAATAATAAGGGACATAAGTGTGGTGAGAAGAAAGTATTCTACATAGATTGTGAAGAGGAAGAAGAACAAGAACAAGAACCATCTCAAGATGAAAATGTATAAGAGATTTATTCTAAAGAGTTGACTCCCACCATATTATGTAAAGCATTGGCTATAATTAGCACTCCTCAAACCCTCAAGATCAAAGGATATATCAAAAAAAAAATGGTAATAGTCCTAATTGATTTTGGTAGTAATCATAATTTCATTCACTATAAATTAGCCAAAGCTCTCAATTTCTTTATATATCTAGTGCCATAGTTTCAAGTAATGATTGCAAATGGAGGAACTATTAATTTCTCAGGAAAATGCCATAAGATCAATCTTACTATGGGGGAATATGTAAATAATAGTCCAATGATTTCTATACCCATGGGTGGTGTTGATGTCGTACTAGGAGTCCAATGGTTACAATCATTGGGAACATTGGCTTTTAATTTTCATGAAATTTTCATTGGAAGGAAAGGAGATGGAGTTAAGGGGTATCACAGGGAAACCCAGTAAGGTGATAATCTCTAATGGTGTGAAACAATTATTGAAAAAGGGGAATCGGGGTGTAATTGTACAACTATGCTCACTAGATGTTCAAACATCTATTAAGTGGAAGAAACTACATGTTGAAGATTCCACTTGGCAATATGAGTCTTTTATACAAAAGCATCCAAAGTTACTCAAGCATTGTGGAAAACACTTGTCTAAAGGGGAGGGGCATGTTAAGCCCTAAATAGTGGCACATTACCCCTTAATTGGGGCATATTACATTAGTATTGCTATTTTATTTATGTCGGCTTGGGTCCATTAGTTGTAATTGTACCTCCTAGTCTCCTATATATACCAAGGAGACCTTTTCATTTGAAATCATCTTGTAATTATGAATTCATATGATGTATAAGGAGGTTTCCCCCTCAAAGAGGCTTATTATCTGAATTTTTCTCTTTTTCAAGGCATTGAGTTCTTATTTTGAGTTTTTATACTATTTTGATATTTGGTTCTTAACAGTATCCCTGACTGCATTTTTGTATTTCTTCAACCGCCCATTCTTACAGGTAAACTTATTCTTGACTTAAAGGATTTCTAAGTCAGATTCACATTTAGTATTCAAAATTTGAATTCCCATATCCTTAGAAATTCCTAATCCCAATAAAATTGCATCATACCCTGCTACATTATTAGTTGCTTCAAACTCTAATCTATATGCAAAGTTGAAAGACTTCCCGGTTGGAGAAGTAATGAATATTCCTTCCCCTTTTCCTGATCTTGAATGTGCTCCATCAAAGTTCATTTTCCAGACTCTATCAACTCTTTCTTCTTTAATTTTTTGTTTAATGGGTGCTAAAGAGTTGGATTTTATGACATAGTTCCCAAGATCCTCCATTTCATAAACAAGTTTGTTCATGGGATCTTTAGAATATTCCACATGGTACTTCTTCTCTTGTTCTCTATTAGTTCTAACAAATGTATTATCACAAGTTGAGATGGTGGCATATGAAAAATCCATTTGAAGGCTAGCCCCCAAACTTGTATCCCATTTACGAGACAAGAGCATACCCCATGCATCTAGAACATCAATGACTACAATATACATCAATACTAAAATATCTTGGTATACTGTCAGATGAAGTTAAATATATTTTATTATCCCATGGATCTTGATCTCTCTTGAATCCATGGCCTAAAAATTATGATATGGTCTTGAGATCCTTGAGTTTAATTGTTCCATGACTTTCCCAGTCATGACATTTGATGTAGCACTTGAATATAACATACAATTGTGAAGAAGAAGATTATTTACCAACAAATAGATTAATAAAGGTTGATGACTTATGTTTCCCTACTCTAATCCATACCCTGCAATATTACAGGTGCGTCTTCATTTACTTCTTTATGTTTTTCAACACTTTTCTATTTAGGACCCTTTATGGATTTTAGCATCTTTTCCTTTTGATAAGGTGTCTTAATGATATCTTCCTCTGGAACTAAGACTTTAGCATTTTCCATCCAACCACCTAAGTCAATATTCAATTTTGATGTTGGAGGAGTGATTGCTTTGGAAGTTTTTTTATAAGATTTAGTAGGATTCTTGCTCCCTTTCCATTGAAATGTCACTCTTTTATATCTTTCCATATCTAGGATATTATTAGGTGTGGGTTTTTCTCCATAAAACGTAGTCACATTGTCATATTCCTCAACTACATTATTTGAATTTTAACTTCTTTCCATGTTTTGCATTCGATGATCCATTGATATTGGATGTGCTTTTCCCACTACATTGATGTAATTTGAATACCACACATAGTTGGTTTCGCCTACATGCCCTTCCTCATTAATCTGGTGGAATCTAGGACAAGTGGAATCCTCATGGAAATCATTACAAGCCCTAAAAAAAGTAGGAGCCTCATGCTCAACCAAATTTGTGGCTTCAAGTTGATTAGGAGGCATTTGATCTTGGGGAGGCCCCTTTCATTGCCATCTTTCATTATTTTTCCTAGGATGAAATATATTATC
The DNA here is from genome assembly GCA_010110895.2 of Picea sitchensis. Lineage (NCBI taxonomy): Eukaryota > Viridiplantae > Streptophyta > Pinopsida > Pinales > Pinaceae > Picea > Picea sitchensis. Next base: position 43,353 of record SNQJ01S0031497.1, on the reverse strand, counting down.
TTGTGATATTTCCATGGCGATCAAGTGGTTTTGCATGACATTCAAATGACTTGCATGGTTGGCTTCCATGGCTTTGATTACTTATGTCAATTATTTCAAGGGGTCACTAGAAAATTACTTACTATATGTTCCCATAGATTTTCCCTTTGGCTCTTTCTCTTTTGAAGCACTACCCCTGGTGAAACCCGATAAGTTTTATTTTCCCAAGGCTTGCATATTCTTATCAACTTTAATTGCTAAGGTTTGGGAAATATTAAGGTTTGTTGGTTCTTTTACTCTGAGTTGATAACACATTTCACCACTGAAGGCTTCAACATAGTAGATGAGGATGGAGGCATTTGGAGGTTTGATGTCTTTGTGAATACTTTTGATTAATTCATTGAACCTCTTATTAAACTCTTCCATAGTTTCATTCTCATTCTTCTTAATGGTATTCAGAGTAGCTAACAGATGATGATTTTCCTTTCTGTCCCCCCATCTCTCTGCAAAAACACCTATCAATTCTTTCATGGTTTTAAATTTATTATCATCTAATTCAGTGAACTAGTCTAGAGCATTGTATTCTAAAGACAAGACAAATAATTTCATTTTTACATCTTCATGATTATTTCCACACCACTTATTGATACAATGTGTAAAATATTTAATGTGAGATTTAGCACTAACAACATTGTTTCCTTGAAAAGAAGGCAACTTATATAAAGATTTCTCAGGAATCACATGAGGATAACCATTTATTACAGAAAAATCAATAGGAGCATATAAATCGTCCATTTCTACTTGACAATTATTAAACAAAAATTGAATATCATAAATGGATTCAAATCCAAGATTATCAAGGATCCTATGAGAAGTGAGCCTATTTAATCTCCTTCGATAAACCTTTTTGGGTTCAAGAATGAAATTAATCAAACCCTTTGATTTCCTTCTTGTAGAATTATTACGCAATGGAGTCGTCATATGATCAAGTCAATTTCTAATAAACGAGATGCATCAAACAGAGAAAAAAATAAGAAAAGAAAAAAAAAGTCGTATTCCGAGAATAAAATGATTTTTCCTTGGCAACGAAGCCAAAGAATGTTTCCTCCTAATCTGCACCTCGGGTCACATGGAAGAAATATTCAATCCAGTGGGTGGTAACTTGGGGGTGAATCTTGAGTCGAGGTGTTGTCACCTAATACTTAATTCCTCCATCTAGGCTAACTCCTAGCAAATCCAAGGGGGGTAGTCCCTAATAAAATTATCTAAGGTTGGTTAAAGCTAAGTACAAGAAAATTCTAGGAGTTAAATGAAACAAAAGAAAATACATCTGATCTAGCAACATATTATAACACAATAAAAGATTGCTTATGCAAATGATGTTAAGAAAATAAAGCACTTCAAAGAAAACGAGAACACTTGAAAGCAAATGATAATAATCAAATGCATACCAATGGAATTAATGTAAAGTGTGTATTGTTGCAAGATAAATTTGTTTTGGAATGCTCTTGGTAATTTTTATTAAGTTAATGATTTCACTTGGATTTACGTTAATTGAGTGAGGTAGACCAATAATGCAAATCCACTCACGATTGTTAGATATTGTAAGCATGGATATTAAAGATCTATTATATCATGTGTTTCCTTTAGACTATTATCCATCAAATGGGTACAAGTGAATCTGCAAGTATTTCCAATGGGGAGAGAGAGAATCCCAAAGTATCCCCGTGAATTCATAAGCAACTTGTTGGTATGGATCTTGAATTGAGAAATAATGGAAAAAAAGTTTTTCCTTAGTCAAACTACTCCACAGAAATCAAGTCCCTCTAATCATGCCAAGATCAAGCAAATGCTTGCAAGGCCAAGAGAATAATAGGGCCTTGACGGGGATGATTCATTTCTTTGCAAAAATTGAAAATACTTGAAATAACTAAAAATGAAAGTTAAGCTAACTAATATAAAAAAACATAAAGTAAATGTTTTGTTTTGCATGGGTTCATTTTAGATTTATTTTATCCTTTTGAATTAGCAAGAATAGACACATGAAAAAAGAAATGCAAAAAAGAGACAATCCCCACAGGGTTAGGGGGGATGCGAGGGCTAGTGGGTAATCCCACTATTTCCTTAAAAATACAATCTTTTAGAATAATTTCTTCTGTCCTTTTATAACCCAATGATCATTCAAACTTACAAAATGGAAGAAAAATTGAAAAAGAATGAATATCAGGTGCCTTGGGGGGTCCCGGTTGCTTTGGATCCATGAAAAATGGGTAGAGTGTCCCCTTATATGTTCATTAAATCTACAAAAATAGAAATCCAATGTGGAGGAAATTTTCCCAAAAATGCTTTAGAAGTGTTTTCAAAATTTGTTAGTTCTTATGCAAAAAATTCCAAGTGAAAATTAGACAAAAGTTAATAAAACAACTTCTAAGAAAACCAGTAAGAAAACGACTTCCTTAATAGATTTTTGTTTGTTGTTTGGAAAAAAAAAATAGAAACTAAGACTGCCAAATATAAGACTTAAGGTAATTAATAAGTTCTATCTCTTAGCTTGTAAATTTAACCTTGAATGAATTGCTAAAAGACAAACGTTTACGCTAGATCTAATATCAAATGATGAAAAATTGTAAGTGCAGTAAAGATCTATGCATGCATGCATGCATAATTTAATATACATTGGATTTATAATTGAAATGTAGATATAACTTATGCATGCAAATTAAAGTAACCAGAAAGTATTTAAATTTGTGAAAGAGAGAGAGAGAAGCTTGATAGGTGGAATCCTTGAGCTATGGAGTCTTATAGTGGAATGTTGAGGGACTATGTTCTCGAAATGTTTGGAGTATGTGTAAGGTTGCACCAAGATAGTACAGACACTTATCCAAATATGAGGACCTGTAAAGACTTAATTCTCCCTACAGAAGAAACTTAGATAACATGATAATTAACTAAAATACACATGCAAATCTTATGTCGCTAGTATAAGAAAATGATAGGATATAAGAAGCAAAATATCTTAGAAAATCCTATCATGTTGGGTGATAGCACCCCTTCAAAGGCCAAATTAACAAATAAAATGCAAGAAATTAAGCTATGGTTACCTCGTATATGAAAAGATAAACATCAAACATCCACACAATTCATGCAAGCCACCTTCTTGACCTCCAAAGTCTTATTTTATTCCTATATAAGTATAAAAATACAAATACAAATGCCAAGACAATCCCAAACTCCCATTGACCATATGAGGGAGGGGAAGCTTTGTTGTATAGCAAGAGGGGTGCACTTCCCAAGGAGAGGGGGTGCACATCTCAAAGTAGATCAGTCTAGTGTGAGGTTGGAATGTTGCCAGTACAACACTTGCTAACTCAAGTAAATTACACTACTATAAGAGAGGAATATTAAGAAGGCGCCACCTCTCAAGAGGTAGGTTCATATCTACTTTGTATTGGTGCCCTCAAGGAGAGTGCACCACATCTTGAGAGGGAGGGCACACCTCCTCTTGGAAAATCCATCATCTCAAGTGAACTCAACACTTAACTTACCACTTAACTCCCCCTAACTCATCTTTAAGTGTCACTAACCACGATTGAGGTGGATTAAAATGAATACAAGCTAGAAACATGTTTCCAACATGTTTCCTTAAAAATAGGGAGCTGATTTATTCACCTTTTTTAGGAAATACTTGATTTTTGTGAGGAAAAATCAACAATTTTGCTCAAAAAAGAGTAGACTAAGGTAAAGGGGTGTTCTAGGTTAGAAAATTTTACCCCCAAAGGTGTATAACACCTCCTAGTACCACTTTGTTAATATATACATTAATTTACAAGGTAAAATCTCATTTTACGGGAATTTTACATTTTATTAAAACAATTAAAATATCCTAGAGGGACCTAATGCATGTCCATAAGACTCTAGGTAAATGATTAGCATGGTAATATAAAATTGACACTAGACTCAAACAGAAAACACCAAGGCCTAACCATTAGTACATACTCCAACTTTGGAGGAATGAGTGAAAAAACTTAGAAAATTATAAATCGTTGAAAAGCGAGGAATAATTAACCAAGTGAAAAAAGACACTCTAGAGTTATGCACTAATGACCAAGTCTTGAGGAGATGAGTCTTTTAAATACAAAATACCTCATGCTAACTCATTTTATTACAATTCCCCCATGGGGGTATGGATCATGCATAAAGAGGAAGAAGAGAAGAATAAATGAGGGGCAATAATGCCCTGCATGACTTCTGAATTTTGAATTTTGAACAAGTTCCTTGTTCAATATTTATGGTTCATCCAATAGTCCTTCCTCGTGCAATTGGGGAGGCAATAATAATAAATATTATTCCTTAAATCATACAAAGTAATATGAAAATTAGGATATAATCCATGTAAAATAACTCATCTCAGAATCCCCTTCAAGCATCACACCACTCTAGGACCCCATTTGAGTACCAAGTTTAAGTATGGGAGGGTCTTCATCCAACTCTATTAGGCATTCCATATAGACAGGAAATAAATAACCCAGGTATAGGGATAGGTCCCAACAGTGAAAAGGGAAAGTAAAAAACACCAAATGTAAGTCTGAAAAGGTTTTATATTATAGTTGTTAATTCCCTTTAAAAGGTTTCAAGATTTAGCATCACTCTTTTGGGATTGGGGTGAGAATTGAATGAGTATAGCTCAAGTTGTAACGGATTTTGGTGGTCCTTATTTTCTATGTTCACTTTCTTTTCTAGTATCATATTCTTATTTTTTTATAGCATCTTCGAAACAACCTATGGGCCTTCAACCCCTCTTCTCATGAGATAATGCCCCATAGATGAAGTTTAGTACAATATGAAGGGATCCAGGATGGAAAGTGTCAAGTTTGATCAGGAGAGGAATGTTACCCTTGGGAATCCCCCCCAGTATTACCCCTTTTCCTTGGGCAGTGACAACACAATAGTAGGGCACATAAGCTAACCACCAGGGAAAATTTTAGGGGTTAAATTTCGTCGATGGGATAATTTTCTATGCTTTTCCCCAAAAATGATTTGCCAATTTCCATTTTTTCAAAAAATGAATCGCCCAAATTCTATAGGATAAAATTATATTACCTTAAAAAATGCTAAACTTTTATAGATACTGTATTAAATCCTCAGAAATTTGAATATTTTTACAAAAATATTGTCAAACATTTTACTCTTCACATATTAATGGCTAGTAAGATTCGCCAAGGTTTCTACATTTAAAAATAAATTTCCATCCCTAAAATTATCCATGTTGACCACCAAGGTGAAACAAGGCAATTGATACAATTTCCCAAACCATTGATACATTATCCAACTTCAACCAAATATCCTCATCCACTTGCCCGAAAAATTAAGTTCAACACTTTGAAATAAAGAAGGACTAACATACCTCATGGTGATGATATCTTACCATCTCCCATACTCTGGGTTGCTTGAATGTGATGATCCTTGGTTGATCCAACTGGGAGGAAAATGAGGGGGGTTGTTGGGCTTCCATATGTGGACATGATGATCATCATCATCATGGTGTATATAATTCTCTCCATTTTGGGCCTCGAGACATGATCTCCTCCAGTCACCCCTAGGCATGGCGGGGTAACATGACTCACTTCACCTTTTTATAAAATTTATTTAATAAACTTTTATTCCCAAAATTTGAAGTTGACTACCTGAAAAACATCGACTATATTTTAATTTTATAAGCATGATAAGTGACTTTTCATCCATGGAATCCATTCTATAGATAATATTCTTTATTCTATATTTCCAATGAGTCATCTTGAGTGAAATTTAGAGGTCTGGATCTCAACTTATAGCCTCGAGAAGTCAAGGTTCCAACTAAATTTCCAAGCTAGTCATGAAAAGAGAGTTGAATGTTATTTTAATTTTTTTAAAGATCATGTCCAAATTAAACAATTGAAACATGATCCATTGTCTTCCTTGTCAAATTACCTTTCCAATGAGGTATAGTTTTTCGAAAACAGACATCTGGATCAAGAGTTGTGAGCTTTGGAAGGCGAAAACTCAACCATTATCGATCTGGTTCATGGGTAAATCTTGTCCCTTGATTTAATTTCGCCTTTATTAATCCCACATGAATTTTGGGGCATGAAGAATTAGTTCTTATAATGCATGTGACTCCCCTATCATTCATGTGTGAAGTAAAGGATCTTATGGAAGCCTTAGTGTAGCTCTCGTGCCTTAGAAAAATTCATGCCTTGGTAATATTTTGGTCACCCAATCACTACCCAATCATCACCCAACCAACATGTGAATGCATGAAAAGTCACATCCAATCACCACCCAGTTACCTGCCATGTCACTTTCTATTCATCTCTTCCCATCCATGTGTTACCCGGGAGTAGGTCCACCGCACTAGCATGTGTCATCCAAGGATAGGTCCATGTCACTGCCATGTGTCACCCAAGGATAGGTCCATGTAACTGCGACATGTCCCAATATGGTAGGTCCACAAAAAGTGGGAAGACACTTAGGATAAGAAATAATATTAAAAAAATTAAATGAAGTGTTTGTGGAGTTACGGAAATGCATAGGTAAAGGAGGTAGGTGAAGGGATATAACTCGGTAAAATGACTAAGTATAAGGTGCAAAAAGCGGAATGGAGAGTGCATTATAATGAATGCGGGATTGTGGATGTGGGACACAAGACATGAGGACTTTGCAGGTATGGAACATCTTGGACTCTTGCAACGTGAGGAAAGGATGAAGATGTGGGACACAAGACATGAGGAACATGTTGGACTCCTACAATGTAACTCATGTAATGCATTAAAAAATGAACTAAGTATAGGACTCAGTAAAAATAGAGTGTAAAACCCAGTAAAATGACTAAGTCATGAAGAGTGAAATTTTAGTAACGTGGAATATAGGGGTGCAAATAGAGGGTCACACAATTGCGGGTGCAAGACACAAGACATGGGAAAAAAGGTAAATGAAGAGGGAGGTTGTCCCTCATCCACAATAGAAGACTTAGTGTAAAGAGGAGTAAAAAGTGGTATGTAATGAAAAATGACCAAGTGTTGGGGAGATAAGTCATATAGTTATGTGAGTCATATACTCATAGAGTTATAGAGTTACGTGAAAATAATAAAATGGAAAATGGAAATAGGAAATAGGAAAAGTAAAATGGAAAATGGAAAATGGAAATGAATTATGAAAATAATAATTAAAATGAATAAGCAGTCATGGAAAATGAAATGAATGTGGAAATGAATTATGAAAAATGACTAAGTGGTGGGTATTATGAAAATGGAAATGGGATAAGTATGGAAAAAGTGTGGAGGATTGGGAAAATGTCTAAGTATGGAGAGTAGTGAGGAAGGAGAGTAGAGTGGAAAGAAGGAAAAATAGCTAATCATAAAGTGTGGAGAGTGGAGAATAAGGAAAATGGAAAAATGGCTAAGTATGGGGCAACAATATGTGAGAAAAAATGACATATCTTGGGCATATGAAATATGTTTTGGATTCCATAAAGTGTTGACCAGGGCTGAGACATATGGCTATTTAGTGAGAAGATAGACATAAGACTTTTCCTTTCTTTAATATATTTTTTTTTCTTTCTCTTTTGTTTCAAAGATGAACCATCTCTGTTAGCATTTTATTATGAATAAATAGAGAACTGAAGTTGATTGGAAACTTGTTGGGTCTTCACGATCAATGGTTGAATACTTTTTAAAATGTTTCAAGTTCGACCGAAAAAAAAATGGTCTCTATTTGAAATAAAAATAGGTTCACATATTTACCCCAATCACTTAGTTTATGGGTGTTAGGAAAATACATCAACAGGCCTCTAGTTCTATTTCCGCATCATCCTCGGGCCACTTCCTTTTCTGGTAGTCAAACATTATATAACCATTAAGGTTGCCAACTTCATGAACCTTAGTGATTTTTTTTTCCAATAAATTCATAGAGAAGTCTCAACATATTTTATTTTGAACTCAATTTACCCAAATCTCCAAGTTATCTTATAGAGTAAGCGAAATTGGAAACCAAAGTGTTTGCTATATTGACCTCCTAGGAAAAATTATATTGCTCCTACACTTGTGGATTTTTGGGGCTCTTGAGAAAGACTTATTAGGGCTAAAGGACAAGCAAGTTTTTGTCTAGGTTACTACACCATTGGTCACATATTCACACCATGTGCCATTATTTTCTCTTCAAAAGTATTTTGTTATTTTGTGGGCTTTCAAAAGACATTTGACTCTATCTAAAGAGTGGCCCCATTTCGATAATTGTGTGACATCAGAATTTCTGAGACACTTTTGACTTAGCATCATGATAATATATGATTCAATTCTTCGCCATCTCTGTACAAGTCATGGTCTTTTAGGTTTCATTAGGAACACTATCAGGTTCATGTAGGGGTGCCCTCTCTTGTTGACCTTGTTTGGTTTTTACATTGATGAGGTAGAGTCCTTGTTGGATCATGTTGTCATTGATGCCAAAGGATTGATGTCAAAGGAACAATGTCTTGTCATAGTATAGTCCTTGATGTCAATGGATTTATTTCAAGTGGAGTCATAGTCATATGATGTCATGCATAGATGAAGATGGATCAATGATTTGTCATTGATATATGATGCATAGATGAATATGGATCGATGTGGTTTCATTGATATATGATGCATAGTTGGA
>SNQJ01S0031497.1:11725-28373 GCA_010110895.2 Picea sitchensis | reverse complement strand
AGTGGTTATAAGAAGGTTAACCCTAAAATGAGGAAAATGGGTTAAGTGGTCAAGTGGCTATTGGATACATGGACAAGTGGCAAATTGGGAAAAGTTGGACATAGGTGACTATGTGGACAAAGTGGCCTAGAAGATGCTTCTAATGAAGCTGCTTGGAGAATACAAATAAGTGGCAAGGGTCTCTTGTGAAATACATATCTTGAGCATATATTGAAGATATATTCTAAGAGAGAGAGTGGTTGGAGGATCTCATGGACGCATCAAAGTTTCCATAAGTCTGAGATCTTGATGATGAAAGTTTTGAAATTTTAGAAACCCTAGTTTCTGAAGGAGTACGTGAGCAACAGTGGGCCAGAGAGCGTACATATAGTATTAGGTTCTTCTTCTTCACGGTGGTATATTCTTGTAGTGCAGTACCTATGCTCAAGTACTAGATGATCTCTATGAAATAATCATCATCAATCTATACTGAGAATAACTGTGCATCCAGAAAGTTGTCTTCTAAATTCGTAGGTTCTTCTCCATTTGTGACCCTTGATAGGTGGTCAGGTCCTGCATTCAATTTTCCCGGTTTAACTGTTACTTCAAAATCAAATTCTTGAAATAACAATAGCCATCGACAGATTCTCCCCCCCAACACTAGCTTGTTGACTAGGTATTTCAGGGCTGAGTGATCTGTGAACATCTTAAAGTGTTTTCTCAATAGGTAATGTCTGAACTTCTGCAGTGCATAGACCATGGCTAGGCCTTCTCTTTCTGTCATGTTATAATTTTGTTCTGAGTCTGATAACTTTCTGCTTGCAAATGCTATTGAGTGATCCAAGTCTCCAACTCCTAGTTGTGCTAAGATAGCTCCAAGTGATATCATTGATGCATCTACATGCACATGGAATGTCTTTTCCCAGTCTGGAAATACTAATATCGGTGCGGTAACCATATTTTTCTTTAGGGTATCTAGACCGTGTTGACACTCGTCGTTCCACTGATACTTTGTATCCTTTCTTAATATCTTTTCCATTCATGTTGTGATCAGCGCGTATCCTTTGATGAATTTCCTGTAGTATCATGTGTGTCCTAACATTGCTCTTAACTAGCGGACTATTTTTGGTGCTGGCAAGTTAACAATGACTGTGATCTTTGCCAGATCTACTAGTAAACCTTGCTTTCATACTATATGGCCCAATAGTATCCCAAACGGTGTTCCAAATATGCATTTCATGATGCTCAGTGATATATGGAACTGTCTACATCATTCTAACATCCGTCGTAAAAATTCCACATGGTTTTTCAACAGGCTATATATTGTCCAATCATCTAGGTATACTTCAAGAAACTGATGGATGAATTCCTTAAATGCTGCAATGACCACTCTGGAGAATATTGTAGGTGCATTCTTCAGGACAAACGACATGACTGTGTACTAATAAGATCCCCCTTCTGTCGCAAATGTGGTCTTGTGTCTATCCTCTTGTGCTATTTTAATCTGATGGTAGCCTAAGAATCCATCAGTGAATGAGTAAGCTTCATGTCCCCCCACATTCTCTAACACTTTATCTGTGAACGGTGTAGGGAATGATTCATGTAGGCATGCATAGTTCAACTTCCTCAAGTCGGTGCATATCTTGATCCCTATTCCTTATTTCTTGTCCTATACTACCATCGGGCTTATCCATTCTGACTCCTCAACTAGTTCGATGATGCCAGCTTCAAGCATCCTATCTATCTCGTCTTTAACTTTATGTTTATATATGGGGTTTAGTCTATAGGGTCGTTGTCTAACAGGTCTCACGTCGGATCTGAGTGGGATCTTCATTTCTCCTAGTTCTTTGGCTATACCCTTCATATCTGTAAATGTTGTGGGAAAAAGGTCGTTGTATCCGCGCAACAACTCGGTGATGCTTTATACTGTTTTCTCATCCCAGCAATCTCCAATGGTGGCCATTTTGGGCTGCTCAGCTGTCCTGATGTTAACTTTATTTTCCTTGATTGGTGAAAAAATGAATTTTGATTCTATGGGTGGTCCTTCCACATCTCTTTCACCTTCTACTTCATCGATATGAATATCGCACGGATCATCTTCCTCTGGTGCTTCCTCCTGTACATGGTAACATGACAACAGTTCCTTAACTGTCTGTTTATTCTACTATTGTTCTTCTGTGATAAGTTCTATTTCCAGTTCTTTAATGAATATGAATCCTCTGATCTGTTTCAGGGCTGTGTCTATGTTGGGGTTCTCATGCTTGAATGAGAAAGTGACTATGAAATTTTGTTGCAATGTCCTCCATGTTGTAGTTTCTTTGCACAATTCTTGATATGTATACCAATTTGCTGGTATGCCCTCTAAAGTATGTATGAAGTGATGAGGGCATTCCTATGGTGGTTTCATTTTCCACGGCATTTTTCACTTCACCAATTGTTCCACTAGTGCCTCTTGTCCTTCATATTTCTGTTGATTTTTTTATTTTTTTTCTGCGCCGAACCTTATGTACAGTCATCTCTTACATTGATACCAGTCTGTGATTGTCTCTTTATGTGTGCCCTACCATCTTGCGGGTGTAGCCTTTAGTGTTAAGTCAAGTGCTAACAGTCTCTGATTCTCTAATACCTCATGTTCGTATTGTGTCAAGAATGTTTCCAAATCATTTATTCCATGGAAACTGGGTGGTTCTCTGATTTCGGTGCCTACCCACCTTACTACGCGGTCTATTCTTGCACATCTTCTTGTGGATACTTCATGTAGCCTTTGTTGCTAGTTTTCTAACCCAGTGTCTGAGTATGTTGCATAAGAAGTAATGCTCTTCCAACTGAGTACTCCATCTACGGTTGGGTTTACGTAATCCTCATCGCGCACAGTTGTTATGTACAACTGGTTGATCTCCTCTAAGTCCAGGAAAGTGGGTTCTATGAACCTCTCCCCTTCCGATGGATCTAGTGGTGCTATGACCCTATATTCTCTGGACTCATATGTTATTTTCTTGGTTTTCAAATTGATTATGGCCTGCTTGTCAAACGCCCAATCCAAACCAAGCAATGATGGGTAAGGTGTTGTGCCATCTACTATTTCAATGACTTCAAAGTCTAATTTAGTGCGCACTCCATCAAGATATACTGTCACTCCTTTCAGTCTACCTATTGATAGGACTCTATGCTGGTTTGCTAGTTTTAATTGGACGTTTGAGTATCCCAGTGTTGGCTCTCCCATACATTTCCATGTCTTCTTTGGTAATACATTCACTTCGGATCCTAGGTCCAATATAATGTCTCCCATATTGGAATCCCCAATGTTAGCATTTAGTCTAAATTCCCTACTTGTTCTTCTTCATGTGTGTAGGTGGTTAACGGTTTTTGGTTCTGGCTTTTCATTCGTCTCGCTGCTACACTTTTCTAGTATGTTTTGCAATATCTTCACAGATGATGGGTGACTTAATAGTTTTATGCATGCTTACAAAAATACTTTGATTGTACTTGTCCCTTGGGTTTCATTCCATTGGTATGATCCATTTGTGGTGGCATCTCATATTCTGGTGCTTCCTGGTGTTGTTGCACAGTGGAATTCGATGCGATGTCATCCTTCTGAAATTCTTGTCCAACCTCTTTAAAGATATCCTTTTCCTTTTGGGCGTTGAACTGCTTCATTGGTTCAGTGTTCTTCTTTACCCATTGGTTCTACGTTAGTTCCTGTCGAACTGCATTATTTCCTATTTTCATTCCTCCATGAGTGACTATATTGATGTTTTGTTCATCCTCCCTTGCTTCCACTGAAATCCAATGAACATTCTGATTGTTTTGGTTCCTCTTTTCCTGAATATTTACTGGTAGTGTCGGACATTCCTCTGTATCATGGTCTGATGCATGACAATACATACACGTTGCTGATGGAAGTGGGCATTCCCATTAATAATGTCCTGGTTGTTGACAATTGTTACATGTGACTAGTCCTCTACCTCATTAGAAACCTCCTCTAGCTCGTCCTCCTCCTCTGTAGCCCACTCGATCACCTCTCGGCGTGTTATATTGGAGTGCCTGATTGTACTACGCGGTATTGTACTGGGGTTGTGTCGGGTTGTACTGTGACTGGACGTTATTGTAGGGTTGTTGCGCAATATTATACTGTTGTTGTGCAGAGTTGTATGGAGCTGGGGCTTAACTGAACTGTGGCGCTGCTTGCCTAGTCAACATTTTGGAATGTACCCTATACGCATCTGATGTTCTTTCCCGCATCAGCTCCATAGTTCTGCAATATTTGTCATTGTGGACCACTGACTTGCAAAAGGTGCAATATGAACTCTTTGGAAATGTCTGGTATTTCTGCATCATCGTGCAGTGGTAAGGGTCGTGACCTGGTTTATTGCATATTTCGCACCATAGTCCTCCTTGTGGTAACATAATTGGCATACATGTTTCCATATATTGTACGAATGTTGGGCACTCGTTCTTGTGGTGTCCTTCTGTCCTGCATGTGGTACACCAAACAACTTTGCGTTTATCCTTGTTCTTATTCTGTTTTAGCTAAAATGTTAAATTTTTCAAATCCTCCTTCAGATCTTCAATAGTTGGGTCCATCTACTGGTACTAGTTCTCTTCCAGTTGCAAGGCTGCCTGCAAAGCCTATGCCTGCGTCTGAAAATTCTGCTGTCGTAAAGGGTATTTTAAGTGTGGGAGTAGTGAGTTGACAAACAGGTGTCGATGCTGCATATTGGTCATAAGGTATTTTATCTTTCCCTTCAGTCACTTTAATCTCTTATCAATCTCCCATATAGATTCTCCCAGTTTCTGTCTTATTTTGATAATCTCATTCATGTACTAATCCTCTGAGCTCGGCTTCTGGAACTCTTTTATCAATAACTTCTTAATGTCGGCCAGTGTCCTTGTCATCCCAGGGGCACTATTTGTGTCTAGACTCATGTACCAGTGTAGTGTGCGGTCTCTTAGAGTAGTCGATAGCTGTGCGAGTTTGGTATCTTCATCAATGATCTACTTTGCTTCCTAGATCTTTGCACAAATGAACAAATTCTTCTCAGGGTATTCTTCTGCTTCCCCTTGAAATTCCAGTAATCTGATAGTGGGATCGTGTCCTGTTATTCTGAATATTGAACTACTACCTCCTTCGCGCAGTGTAGATACTTGACTAGCGTTGCCTGAACTGGTTCCTCCATTTGTTGCTCCTTGTGTAGATGTACTTCCTTCTGTCGGACTTCCTCCAAACTTTGGTTGTCTAAACGGTGGTGTTCTCTTTGGTGTATTAGTCACACATGGGTTTATGGGTTCCACACTGACATTAATATGGATAGTATGGATGCCTTCTCCTCCTATTCTTGGACCTCTCGTCTTCCTCTCATATGTTGTGCACATGATTTCCTCAATCTTCTCCACAACCTGGATATCCTCTACCTCTTCCTCATCACTCGCCAAGCCTTCCCTTATGGCTACGGATCTCTTCTTGGTATTCACATTGTATTGGTAGGGTACTCTGCTACACTTATTTCCTGTTGACTCCAAGATCCACTTGATCTGGTCGTCATCCATCATGATCGGGTCCAAGGGTTCCTCCTCCTTCTTGCCTTTATCCTTATCTCCTTCCATTTATCCTCTCTCTTTTAGTGCTTTCCCCCTTCCCCCATGCACGCAGGGAAGTTTAGTTGTCGGATTCCATTGTCATTACACCCTTGTTATATAGCAGTATCTTAATAGAATTATATAGTGATTGAATGTATGTGCCTCGAGGTCCACATAGAAATTATTTCTCTACTGCGCTGTATGACTTTGTTGTGTCAACTACAAACTCTGTTATGAACCCTGCAACAATGTTGTCAAGCCAAACGTCTATTGCACGGGTGAATTTGTTGTTCACCTGTTGTAACTACTCAATTTGTACTGGGGTCCAATCTAGCTATCTAATCTGGTTTGTCGCATGGTTGTCCTTCAACCTTAGTATCCACTCCTACAGTAGATATGGAAAATCATAGAAAAAGACTCTGTGCAAATCAGTAAACAAATATTTGTACAGATATTTTGGGGTGTGATTCTAGGGTTTCTATTGTCTTTTTGTGCAAACTCTAGCTCTTTCGTTCTCAACCATCCTTCTATTTATTCTTTTGTTGGATTCCACGGTCTCAACATTCCCTTCTAATGGCTCATTTCTCTCTTCTTCTCCTATTTTTTTTCTCACTCAGTCTATCTCATCTACTCAGTCCTCTCTCGTTCCTATCAACGCGGCAACATAACCATTTTTGGTTACTTATTCTTCTTTCTTGACCATCTAAGTTATTGACCCAGGGTTCATGTCTTTTTCGGGTTTCCAACAAAGCCTCTAAAACTATTGGCCCTCCTAGTAAACCAGAAGGCAACACAGCACACAGAATGTGTTGCGCAGTCTCACCCGAGATAGCTTTAAATGGGTGGGTGTAAGACTCAGGTGTTTATAGCCTAAGATTGATTATGAGATAGGGGTTTTTTATTCAGATCCATCTACTACAAATTGTGATTGCAATATACTATCATTCACGGTTATGCATTTATCTTCCACAGTCTATTTCCTTAACAGCACAATCATATTTCATAGAAATATATTAACTCATTCATTAAGCATAACAATTAACTGTTGAAAGAAGACAACTATATGCATGCATTCATCATGTTACATAGATATTACCATGGTTCACCCCCTCCTGGGCTATGTCCACAAAGATTTGGCTCTTGGCTCTTTTATTATGGTATTTCTACATCTCCAGCATCGTGCACTTACAAGTCCCCTCATATGGGTAAGATCTATATGAGGCAAACTAGATCGCACCAGGATCCACAGCCTGTGATCTAATCCTCAGATATTCCCTTTCTCCTATGTTCTATCTCAACAACTTACAAAATAGTTCATAACAATATTACATATCGCATCGACTCGTACATATCTACGATGGAACAATACAAAAGCAAACCCATATGATACCTACGTATCTATATTTATATATATCGGGCTCTTTATCCATTTACAATGTATTACCAAAACCCTAACCCTACCGACATTAGATCTTCCTCCCATGCATGCGTTTTGTTCTTCCTCCAACTGCCACTTTCCTTGTGCACGCTTTCTTGCATGCACGCGTGTTGTTATACCTCCAGCTGTTACTTTAGTTTTTGTATGCTTTCTTTCCCCACGATCATCCTTCTTTCCACTTCACCCTTCCTTCTTTCCACTTCGGACTGGTGCCAACATAAGGGTCTCTTGTGAAATACATCTCTTGAGCATATATTGAAGATCTATTCTGAGAGAGAGTGTGGTTGGAGGATCTCATGGATGCATCAAAGTTTCCGTAAGTCTGAGATCTTGACGGTGAAAGTTTAGAAAGTTTAGAAACCCTAGTTTCTGAAGGAGTACGTGAGCAACAGTGGGCCAGAGAGTGTAAATACGTGGGCTGCAGTGATCCAGAGCGCGTACACACGCGGGCTGAAGGAGGACAGATCACGTACAGTTGAATGAAGTCATGAAGACTTGAGTGTGAGCTGATGCCAGGTTCTTGAAGTCTGAAGTAAGCTCCATATCTGCATTCTATCAGCTCAGATCTGCCATACAAATTCTGGTATGGTTACATAGTTGTCTTGATGGATATTCTTTCTTTTTGTGTGGTGAATTCTTAAGGAATTCTTGGTATGGTTGTTGTGATATGGTTATGTTGGTTGATTGATAGAGTGAGAAACACTCTTATGGTTTAGTACTGATATGATTTCCATAGTATAATGGTTTCTTATACATGATTAAGTAGCATTCATATTGTATGGTTGAGGAGCATGAGTAAGTTGTTGGAGAGCATAGATGTGTTGTGATTGGTTATGGTTCAGATTGGACATTGAGAGACGGAATTGGATTTGATTGAGGGTTCCAGAAGATCTGAGTTTTTCATGAAGATTAAACCCTAAATACTCATAAGACATACACAGGATGTAGTACAGACAGGTCGCGTACATACGCAAGATGTACTATTGGTAGGGCGTGGACATGCGCGTGCTGCGCTACTGACAGGTTGTGTACTTGTTGACAGATTGGTATCTATTGAGGATTGATTCCTCTTCTCAGTTGGTGCTAAGTTGCGTGAGTTGAGTCTTGCATTATAGAGCTGGTGCTCTTATGGAATTGTGACTCTATTCAGGTTTTTTTTATAACCCAAGGATTGTAGTCCGTAATAAAAATAAAATTGTACATACATCTTATGTTCCCTGTGTTCCTTATGGTGATGAATTATTGATGATATATGTTGTTGATATATGTTAACATATAATTGGTTATAAATGACAGTAAAAAGTGATGAGTAATTGGTGATTTCTAACCCTAAGGATTTTTGTGAAGGGAAAAGTTTAAAAATATCCCTACACTGATTCACCCCCCCCTCTCAGTGTGGTCGGTGTGTCCAACAATTGGTTTCAGAGTAGCCTTCACTATAAGCCTTAACAATCTTGGAGGAGATCCATGGACACACAAATGGATCATGAAGTTCCAATCCTTGATGAGGAAAATTATTCTACATGGAGAATAGAAATGAAAGTGCTTTTGAAGGAAATAGGAGCGGGTGTTTGGAAATAGGAGCGAGTGTTTGGAAATATGTGTGATGCACTACTGACAGGTCATGTACCTTTTGACAGATTGGTATCTATTGAGGATTGATTCCTCTTCTCAGTTGGTGCTAATTTGTGTGAGCTGAGTCTTGCATTATAGAGTTGGTGCTCTTGTGGAGTTGTAACTCTATTCAGTTGTTGTTGATAACCCAAGGATTGTAGTCAGTAATAAAAAGAAAAGTGTACATACACCTTGTGTTCCTTTTTTTCCTTATGGTGATGACTTATTTATGATATATGTTGTTGACATATGTTGCTAATATATGTTGTTGATATATGTTCACATCTAATTGGTTAAAAATGACAGTAACAAGTGATGAGTAATTGGTGATTGCTAACCCTAAGGAATTTTGTGAAGGGAAAAGTTTAAAAAGATCCCTACACTGATTCACCCCCCATCTTAGTGTGGTCAGTGTGTCCAATAGTCCTTTCTCAGGGAGAATATTCAAGATGGTGATGGGTGTCTTCTCCATCACGTTTGATCTTTTTTCTTCTTTTTTTCTGATGATATGGTCCCCCTGGGCTCCTTCATTAAGACATTTAAAATACAACTAGATGCCCTTTCCTACTTTTGTGATCTTCGAAAATTGACAATTAACTTAAATAAGACCAAGGTCCTATCCCTTTCACTTTTTTGGTGTAGAGATGAAGATCATCACAGCGTATACCTATTTATGAATTTGTTTCTTGAGCCTTTTTTCAACTTGATGCATATCTTCTTTCCTAGGCTCAACAAGGGATATGGATCCTCGGCCTTTATTGAGAGGTGGTTCTTTTAGAGTCACTTCCAAAGAATCACATCCAAGATGCATGTTGTCTCTTTTTTAGACTCAATGTCCACAAAAGGTGTCCAACAAAGGCCCAATGTTTTATTATTGTTGTTTAATTAGTGTGTAGAATGTTAGGAGATAAGGGAAGCATTGATCCAATCAGTTTATCCTTCTTTGTACTCATTTAAGAAAAAAAGAAACAATTCATAAGCAAGGAAGATAAGAATGCAAAGGTCATCCATATAATAGAAAAAAATGAAAATATGTGCAAAATGTGATGTAACTCCATTATGTTACTCCATAAATGGATTAAACCTAGGCCTTAGCCTTACAATCGACCAAATACCGTTATTCAAGAACTAAATCATAAGCATATAATTAGAACATATTCTTTCAACCTTAGAAAAACTCAAAGCCTTAACAATCAACCCTCTATATATAGCATGACTAAGCGAGTTATAAAAGGATCTAGATGAATCTAGAAGCACTAGTTGTAATACACTAATACAAAATGATTTTGATCCATTGTTATAGATATACAATAACATATATAGATATAGGAAATGTTATCGTACGAATTGTATCTTGGGAAAATCCCAACCCAAACCTCAAGAGTGAGACAACTATGTGAGTACCTACCCACTATCACCTTAGATAGACACTCCCCTCACTTTAGTGATGATGAAATCACCACAAGGGGGGAATCACGATGACCCTAGGGGGATTTATATGTAAAGTTATATGATGATGAATGAACACCCCTATAGGTCAAGTTTGGAGATGAAGAAAGGCTTGACAATGAGCCTTGTAAGAAGGTGAATGGTTGCCAAGTGTTAGATACCTGCAAAACAATGTTAGCCCTGCCTGGAACAAGAAAAAAGATGATAAACCAAGCCTTTGATCAAGGGGAATCAAGAAAGAAAACTTGTTGTCATAAATTGCAGAAGTATAGAAATATATAGATCAACAATGAATGATGTTAATAGCTACAAATTTAACCTTCTGAAATCTAATGCAAGATATCAAAAATAAAGCTAGCAATGACTAGTCAAACTTCCAATGTTTAAAGAAAGACTTTGGTGGTGATTAGGGGGGTTTTTATGTGATGTTATAAGATTTTTTTTATAACAGACTAATGGATGTAGCTAACAATTGCTACAAAAAAAAATTCTAGTCACCAAAATCAACAAACAATCCACCCAAAAGATAGCCAATAACAAGTAGTTTAATGATGGTAGCTTGCAAGTGAATTTTAGTAGTAGAATAGTGAGCAATAGATGGAGAAAAGATTATTTTTCAGCAGCCCTAATGGTTGTAGAATTAATTTTTAACAACAAAGAGAATTAATAGGAAACTCAAGATGCCCATAGGGCACAAGAAGGCTTATAACATGTAGAATCAAATCCAACTTAGACAATTACAATACCTCAATATTTCACGTATACCAATGCAACAATATTATATCTCCAATGCAAGTTAATTTGTTCCTTATAAAATGGGGTAATGGAGTCTCTTGTGTAAGATCTAGGGTTTGTTACTTCTCTAGGGGTGTAAGCCCTTTTACTCCCTAAAGCAAACAAAACCTAGCAAGGTAAATCTACAAGGGTGTAAGCCCTTTTACTCCTTGTAGCAACCTTTGCAAAGTAGATTATTCAATGATAAAAAAGTATATCTTGATGGAGGGTGTATTCCATTATACTCCTCCAAGGGTTTAGAAATTATTAGCTTGAAATAAGAAGAAAAAAACACAATTAATGAAGAAATTCCTTACCAATTCCAAGAAAAGCATGAAGAAACCCTTCCTTGTCAAGAATGTTCCACCAACATACCAAGAATAAATCATCCAAGAGATAGTGCATAGATTTTCTTCACCAAAAGACAAGAAAGATCATCCACAATGCACCAAGAGAGAGATATAGAGAAAAATTCCCAAATAGGTAGAAAATTCCAGCCAATGTTATGTAATTCTCAAGCGAGTTATGTCCAAATGAAATGAAAGTGACCTTTATTTATACAATATCACTAAAAACCAAATTTTCCACTTTTCCAAAAGTCAACATCAAATTAGAGAGGTTGTCCCTCCCTATTTATCCTTTACAACTTAAAATTACAAATACATAAATTAATTTCCCCTTTTAGGGGTGACGTCATGCCCTAAAGGGTGACTTAAGGCCTCCAAGAGAGACGATAATCCCTTTGGTGAAGATCGTTGGGCCTCCAAAGGCCATGTTCCCTACCACCAAGTGCTCTAGTGCATTCCAAGTGTCTCTCTCTCCATCAAACCATGTCATATCACCATCAACCATGAGAACCCCATCAAAAACCCTAATTCCATGTGACATCTAGGGCCTAGAAGATGACACCTTAGGCCTCCAAAGGTCAACGTTGGGGTGCAAGGGGATGGAATATGATCATCGCATGGTCTCCAAGTTCCTCCAAAGGAAACATTCATCCTCCCATGTGTCCAATGAGAGGGGGGTGCATCATCCAACTTGTGGGCTTCATGCCCCTATGAAGTTCCAAGTAACCTTGTGCCTCCATGAAAATACTTTCACCTGGAAAGGCCCTGCAAAGACAAACAAATTTTCTCTCCAAGGGTACACAAGTCACAAGTATCATGCCAAGTAAGCCATATCTAATAAAATAACCACCCAAACATGTGCATCAAATCCCTCATTTTCAAAATAAACAAATGATCAAAGACCTTATACAACTTGCCAAGTTTAAGTATGGGAGGGTTGTTATGGTGACCTATTGGGTAGATCATTCCCCAATTCAAGGAGTGTTTCCTAGGAGGACCATTTCTAATTCATGTAAAGAATATTAGGTGTATGAGGGTGTGACTTCTGGGCATGGGTTTTCTTCACATATAAAGGATCATATTGTCTAATTTATGGGTGCCTCTATAGAGGGTGCACTTTCTCTTGAGTTACCAACTATTTATATGTTGTTTTTCCCAGACCCGTTTTTAGCCATCTTTCCAATCACTGCTTTTATTTATTTGTAATTTTCTATTTGTATTTATAAGGTTTCAAGCTTTAGCAATTATAATTTGGGACTGTAGCGGGCACTAAGTAGGTAGAGCTCAAGTTGGACCAGCTTTTGATGGTCCTCATTTGTTGTGTTCACTTTCTTTTCAACATTAGTTTCTTATTCTCTTATAGAAGCTACAATCTACCTCTAGGAATTTATCCCCTTCTTCCCATGAAATGAGGCACAAACCCTCCTTAGGTCAATATGCCCGAAAACCCAAAGGATGAGGAGACGAAAAGGGAAGAAGTATGGAAAGTGATAAGTATGTGCAAGAGAAGTACGATAACCTTTTAAGGAGACCACCTAGTAGAAACCCTTTTCCCAAGGGTGACCACTTACTAGGACAACATGTCAACCACCAAGGTGAAATGAGGGAACATGCATAATTTCCAAGAAAACATTTTCAAAATCAAGAAAGGACCCTTTACAACATGTTCAAATGCTTCATTTATTAGAATGACACTTACCACAACACCAAACTTGTTACCTCATGGAGCAAGACTTGTTTTCCTCTATGAGCCAAGTTGGTGTGATGGACGTTGCAACCTTTGATCAAAAGGTGTTGTGTGGTAAGATAGGGGCCTCTTATTTCGCATCTACCTCTTGGCACTCCATGTCTGCAACTTGAGGGTCTCAAGACATCATCTCCTTAGTTATCCCTAGCATGGGAGGGATAAAATATGGCTCCTACTTGGGGACATGTGCTCATTGTAGAGTGCATGAGAGCCTCAACATCTCTTGGTAAGACATGTTCCTACACACACTGAAATAAAAAAAAAATGTTGGATATCGAGGGTGGTGCAATCACCCTTAATTCGTATGATCAAAATTTCAAAATTTCAACTAATCTTAAAAATAAAATTTCGCATTTTTTCAAAATGTTCTAACTAACATGTGACGTGATCAAGCAAATGTGGTAAGCAACTATGCATAAATGAAAATAATAAAAAAATGTGAATGAAATACGAATATGTAAATATAGATAAATTCAACTAATCTACCATGAGGAAACAAAGTGAAAATGCAAGAAATCAAGATGACTTACCTACTTACCTGGGGCTGGGGGCCCAGTGGAGACCAGGTCCTATGGATGTTAGGTGAAATCATACAACCAGTGCAACCACTTTCTCAACATATCATCAAGGCATATCCCCCTGCGCTTAATTATGTAATACAACAAAGATAGGTCAAGCACATAATAAACATAAGCATAAATGAGCATATGATCAATCACAGAAAGCAACTCATGGAGGTGGGTGAGAGGGAGATAATCTTGTTGAAAAAAATGGCTGCAAGATTGATCAATCCATCTTTGAATAGAAATACTCTATGCAAATGAAGGATCATCATCATCCTTACTCATATGATTGTTGCTCTCTAAAGTTTGAGAGAAAATGAAAGATCCAAAGAAGACCTTATGATTTCCCAGAGAAGACGGGACGAGATAAGGGACAAGCTTAGGTCTAGAGAAAGAATCCTTCACCACACTTGAAACATGTTGCTTCTTCATATGCAAATTCCTGCAAGAAAACACCGCTCCTCGGTAGTGTGAGTCTTTGATTGTTCTGGGCTTACAAACACCTCATGTCCATCAAGATTCAGGCACAAAGATGATTGATATTCTTCATCAAATAAAAACTTTAAGTCCTCAAAAGGATGACCCCCAAAGTTTGGTTGGGAATCAACATAAGTGCACTGCATCAAGCCATTTCCTAGTGGATGAAAAAAAATTGTGATCATATCATCACTAAGCTTCCAAATATCTTGATCGTCTATGTATGAAGAACAACCTTCCAGAGGAAAAACTTCTACATTCCTTGTCTGAAAATTTCCCTCAATGTCATAAATGGGATCTGCATCGAAAATGAAATGACCCACATCCCATCCACGCCTCCCAAAATGTATGAAATCATAAATATGGTGATCAACCATGTCATATAGGTCCTCCATGAAATAACTTGTGTCATTGGGAATAATTACTTCTTCATCTTTATGTGCAGGAGGAAAGAAAGGCCGGATAACTTCATCTTCATCAAATGGGAGAGAGGATATCAATGTCTCAATTGGGTCCTCAACATGTCGTACTTTATTGGAATTCTTCCTTTTCTTCTTGGTCACTTTCTTCATGGACATGCTGCCTCAACACCTCTTCATTAAAAGGGGCTTAATCCTCAATGAGGAGTGCTTCATCTAATTTTTCCTAATAGGACCAAATATTAAACTCATGTTCTTCTCATCATCGTGGGCTCGCTCTTTGGCGGGTGATGTCTTGATAAGATCCTGCACTTCCTTGGAGTTTTCCTCCTCTTCCTGGACGTTTTCTTCAAATACTTCTCCTGCCAAGCATTCTTTGAGGTTGTTGTTGCCTTTTTCTTCGAGGGAATCCTCATTATCATCAATATTTGTATTAGTTTCAAAAATACCTAAAAGTACCTACTCTTGTAGAGTTTTCATAAGCTCATGAAATGTATCTTCAAATATATGAAATCCTGGACTACAATGTTTGAGAAATTCTTCAACAAAATTCTTAAGAGAAGTGATACTCTTTGGTCTGCAAGAGTTTCTTATCCATCCCTATTTCTTTATTCCTAATGAGTGTAAAAATGATACCACCAAAAGGTCTTCATGTCTTCTTTCAAGTATGGATGTATATCTCACAATTGATAAGACATGTGAGACAACACAAGAAGGATCATCATTGTACTTCGGGATAATTTTGAGATACTCTGGAGGGAACTTGTTTGGGAATCTTGGAACATCCTCGAGATCGAGGGCAGGATATATTCCATGCCATACCTAGAAAACTAGCCTTCATTGTGTGTAAATAAACCCAACCACAAATGAAGTCTTTGTACCTTATTGCAATGGAGTCACCAGATGAGATCAACGCTCATCGAAAATGGAGAAGGTATCTTCCCTCAATGGATTCGCTGGATAAACTTATAGAAAATCTCATCGAAAATGAAAAAATGGAACTTCCCTCAAATAGAGTCGTCAGACAAGCTATGGGTAAATGCTTTGGGAATAACTTTTCGAGTGTCATTAGGGCTCAGAAAAGGATTCAAAATCCTCCCCTATAGCAGTGCCAAAATGTTATTGCACAAATTGTAGCTTTCGAAAATATAGAACCAAACCATAAGAGTGAGACAACTACGAGAGTACCTACCCATTGTCACCTTAGATAGACACTCCCCTTGCTTTAGTGATTATGCAATCACCACGAGGGCTGAATCCATGTGACCCTAAGGGGATTGATATGGAAAGTGATATGATGATGAATGAGCACCCATATAGGTCAAGTTTGGAGATGAATAAAGGTTTGATAATCAGTCTTGTAAGAAGGGGAATGGTTGTCAAGTGTTAAATACCTGCAAAACAATGTTATTCCTTCCTGGAACAAGAAAAAAGATGATAAACCATACCTTTGATCAAGGGGAATCAAGAAAGAATCCTTTATGTTGAAAATTGTAGCAACATAGAAATATATAGATCAACAATGAATGATGTTAATAGCTACAAATTTAACCTTCCAAAATCTAATACAAGATATCAAAAATTAAGCTAGCAATGACTAGTCAAACTTCCAATGATTAAAGCAAGACTTTGGAGGTGATTAGGGGGTTGTTATGTGATGTTATCAAAAAAATTTATAGCATCCTAATGGAAATAGCTAACAATTGTTACAACAACAACTTATATCCACCAAAATCAGCAAACAATCCACCCAAAAGATAGCCAATAAAAAGTAGTTTAATGATGGCATCTTGCAAGTGAATTTTAGTAGTGGAATAGTGAGAAATAGATGGAGAAAAGATGGTTTTGCAGCAGCCCTAATGGCTATAGAATTAATTTGTAACAAAAAAAAGAATTATTAGGCCAATCAAGACACACCTAGGGAAAAAGAAGGCTTATAGCATGTAGAATCAAATCCAAATTAGACAACTGCAATATCTCAATATTTCACATATAACGATGCAACAATATTATATATCCAATGCAAGTTTATTAGTGCCTTATTGTTAAGCCCTAATATTGGTTCATTACCACTTAATTGGGGCATATTAGATTAGTAATGTTATTTTATTTATGTCAGGCTTTAGGCCATTAGTTGTAATTTAGATTAGTAATGTTATTTTATTTATGTCGGCTTTAGGCCATTAAACCTCCTAGTCTCCTATTTATACCAAGGAGACATTTTCATTTTGAATCATCTTGTACTTGAACATTTAAGTGGGGTA